>JAULBY010012825.1:0-22944 GCA_032358315.1 Ophiocytium majus | reverse complement strand
CCCACAGGCTTCGGCCTGGCATTTTGCCCCAGCCACGGCAGTATCTGGGCTTAGCAGCCTTTTGGGTTTCTTTCACTTGTGGGCGTGCAAGGACCTGGGTGGTGAATGCAGGCGCGTAGCAAACGCCATGCGTGGCCCTACACAAAGAGCTTTGCACCAGTGAAAAAGAACAATTGTCTGCAGGCAGGTAGGCCCGGGCGGCCGGCAGGTCAGAGCTGCCAGTGCAGCAGTGTAAGTAAGGTCAGGCACTGGCGGCAGACCACATGAGATACTGTGCAAACTACCACATACTTGTTCGGCCTGGCTTTCTGCCCCAGCCACGGGAGTACTGGGCTCAGTCACCTTTTTGGTTTCTTTCACTTGTACACATGTGTAGCACCTGCATGGAATGTATTATTTCTAGAAGTGCAAGGGAGCCCCGACCTGCCAGGGGAGGTCGTCAACCAGGGCGCCACTGTGCACTGTAGTTCTATTCATTTGCACTTGTGGGCGTGCAAGATCCTGCACAACTACACTGTAGGTCTTTTCATACACGTGCTACTACAGCATACGCACTTCCACCATCCATACTACAGCAGTATGTCACATACGCAAGACATACTACATGGTATGCGGTACGCAGTATGTGTTGCACGTATTATGTACTCCTGTTCATTTGCACTTGTGGGCATGCAAGATGCCAGGTGATGCATGGCGGCATGTAGCGACGAAAAAGTCATCTGTGGCCGGGCCCGTGTAGCAGCTGTACGGCGTCAGACGGATGAACTTCAAGTTGGATGAAAACCCACCACCACGAAATCCCAGTACGCCAGGGGGTACTCACCTGAGGACCCACTGTGTGGGCGCTGCTGCTGACTGCTTGTGCGTGCGGAAGCAAACACATACATCAATTTTTATGCACTACCATGTACACCAAATATCGCATTTTTCGGCATACCAACACAGTGTACCGTAACTGACGGAGTACAACACGGGGGTCTTGTTTAATGAGGGGGGGCGTTATGCAGCGTCAAACGACCCTGTATACCGCCCCTCGCGAGGCTGACGGCGCCTTAATGACGACAACGCGAGGGGGTATTCTATACAAATTTGGGTACTCTGTATAACACGGGTGCATTGCATAACGCCCCCCCGTGCTAACAGGAAACCCCGCCGCTGACAACGCGGGGGGGCGTTATAATCCGTCAGCTCCGGTATGCTGTACTTCAGAAGTACATACCACATGAAACATGGAATGCGCCATGACCAATCAATACCCGCTCACCATATGTGCGCTCTCCCCCCACGCGGCGTCCATGCCTTGAGGGTGCCCCATGGAAGCGGCCCAGGCCGCGTCCATTGGCATGCCGCCCCCCCGCATGCGCGCCATGTGCTGAGCAGGCACGGGTGGGCAGGGGCAGGGTAGCAGCAGCGGTGATGGCAATCAGCAGCCGCAGCAGCAGCAGCAGCAGCATTGCTTGCCAGCAGCAGCAGCAGTAGCAGCAGCAGCATTGCTTACCACCACCACCACCACCAGCAGCAGCAGCAGCATAGCTTGCCAGCAGCGGCAGCAGCATGCGACCGCGGCCAGCAACGTGCTCAATCCTCTGTGCAAATGGTAACTTGTTGAAGTTTGGGCAGTGGAAGTATGAGTTGAAGTTGTGGGGTGCGCCACAACGCACCTGCTGCCTGTGGTGCTCTGCCATCATCATGGCATGCGGTGGTGGCGCCCCTTGCCGCATGCCCGCATCACCCCACGCCCCCTCAAACTGCATGCGCGCACGTCATGGAGGCGGCACGCAAGGGCGCACACAGTCAGTTGCGGTGCAGCAGTGGCTTTCAAGGGCTGAAAAGGTTACAAAAACTGCATACGTGAACATCACGCAGGCGGAGCACAATGGCGCACCACGTCAGTTGCGGCGCAACAGCGATTTCCAAGGGCTGGAAAGTTTACAAAGAGAAGTGAATACTTGCTGGTAATATGAAGTAAATGTTTAAAGTAGAAAGTGCAACCTAGTTGTGAGCCGGCGCTTCCTGCAGATAATGTGTTGACGCGTGCTTACCCACACCTTATTTCCTCAAGCGGGGATAAATTGCGAAAGGAGGGTGTTTAAGATGAGGCACTGTGTGAGGTCGCCACATGATGTCACGGTGCAGCTGCTCATGGCCTTTTGCAGTAGTTGCTGGCAACCAGCACCTGAACGGTGCCAAAGTGCCGCCCAGCCCTTCTTCAAATGATGCAGGCGGGCGCAGCATGTGGACCAGTGTACGACACTGCACATGCGGCATGGTGCGCATACATAGTAACGGCGAATTGTGTTCGCCGGAATGTCATAGTACGCCATGTGACATGCGCATACATGCAGTGTATCATAACCGTACTAGAACTACATCGTACGCACGGCGCATGCACCTCCCACCATGCCACGCCATAAATTATGTTTTGGGGAGCGTAGAAATACCGCCGCGTTTTGTATGTGGTCGCGTATTGAACACATGGCATGCGCTCATGCATCAGTACGCACACACATGGCCTGTGTGTTCCATGTGCGGCGGCCACGTGCACGCCACAACAAGCGTTTCGGGGGCGTAGGTAAAAGTATGCTATAAATCCGCACAGGGCATTTTATTCTGCGTGTACATTAAATACATGCTCTGACGCATCACTACACATACTTAAGAAGTGTACACATATTGACGTGAGGTAAACGCACCTGTGCCATGTGCAGCGGCGGCGCCGCCCCCGCCCACCCCTGCTCAAACTCCGCCGCCCACCCCCCATGCTGCTGCTGCATCATCACTGCGGCACAGCCCAAATGTCAGCAAAACACAGGTGTGAACGATGTGCCACAAAAGACAGCTGAAGTAGTAAGTCACAGTTACAGTTACACAGCCACGGCAGTTACACTCATGCGCCACACAGCAGCAAAATATTTTTTGAGGTACTACTGTAGTATACATATACTAGAGATGGCAGCGCACGGAGGCACCTTATGGGGCTGGTGGTTGAGCCTCACACACAACGTGTCAACGTCGCTGCTGTGTAGGCGTGTGTCCACTAGGTCGTTGGCTACAATTGCTAGGCGGCGGCACCGCGCCTAGCGGCCTCGGGCGCCCGCCAGGTGCAGTAGCGTGCTGCTGTGTCAAATGGTGCCATACGTCATCTCGGCGTTTTTACCGAAAAGCCGCTCAGTTTCATTTTTTCAGCCAAGTAGGAGCTGGAATGAAGCTAACTTTTACCCAGCAGGGTGTTATTTAGAACTGATTACACCAGGAGAAAGGTCTGTTCGTGGGCTTTCCATCGATACTAGGGTACCACAGGCGCCCGAGTTGGTGGTCGCTTGCTATTTAATTATTTAGCCATGGGGACATAATGTTATGCAACGGAGGAAGTATGTATGGGTGACAAGACATGCTGCCGGTGACAGTTGCATTTACAGTTACAGTTACAGCCATGGCGGTTACACCCATGCACAGCGTGTCTGCACAGTTTGCAGGGTTGGCAGCACCTGGGGCTGCACTAGGGCGGCAGTTTTGGAAACCAACACGTGCGGCATGCCCACTGGAGCAGACCCTGACCTGTCTGAAAGTAAATTGAAGTTGAAGCTGGTTTAGGTTGGTGAATTGAAATTGGCTGCATGAGTGGTCAGTTGGCGCCAGGCATGACAGCACCAGCGCCAAAAGTTGAGGTGAAATCAATGATTCGGTAGCGCACACAGCTGCACATGGCCGGAGCAGCACCGCAGGGCTCCCTGCCACACCAGCAAAAAAAGGCGTAGCGGCTTTGGCTGCGGTAGCGTACTTCATACCGTAGCACCACAGTACGGTGGTGGTACTGCAGGAAGACAATCCAGGAAAGCACAGACAGTTCACACCGTCAAGTGCGGTACTTCCAGAATATACAGATACACTTCCACGTATTTCATGATTTCATGAATGATCATTTCACGAATGATCAGGAACGTGAAAACGCGCCTTTTCCTGAATTCCACATCACTCACTCTGTGGCGGCGGCCCCATGCGTGGACCTGCCATCATGGGTCCCCGCGGCCCGCCCATGGCTGCTCCCGGGTTGAGGAGAAAGGGCCAAGAGCGCATGCACCAACGGCAGCAGCAGCGGCGGCGGCGGCGGCAGCAGCAGCGGCAGCATCAACAGCAGCAGCGGCAGTAGCAGCGGTGGCAGCAGCAGCAGCGGCGGCAGCAGTAGAAGCAGCGGCAGCAGCAGCAGCGGCGGCAGCAGCAGCAGCAGCAGCAGCAGGGGCACCAGCAGCAGCGGCAGGGGCAGCAGCAGAGGCAGGGGCAGCAGCAGCATCAGCACCAGCAGTGGCAGCAGCAGCGGCGCAACCCACAGATAGACATGCGACACCGCACCGCCTTAATGCTTTCCCTGTCCTTTGCCAGGGCTGCAAATGGCGTTTGTATAGCAAAAAGGCAGAGGTCAGCAAGGGTCGCCATTGCAAAGCGATGGAAAATAGCACTCTGCATAACCCAGCTCATATTTTCCTGACACGCAAGGGGGAAGCCATGGGGCCTGCCTAGGTGGCGTGGTTCACTGGCAGCCACAGGCGGCCACTGATGCGCATGCGCGTGGACATGTCTGCACTGTGCGCACCGTGGGTACGCTCATATTTATCGACTACACACAGCGGCACTGTCGTACCTAGTGGTAGTATAGTATACATACGGTACCACATCATGCAAGTACTCCGAAGTACTACAGTATTACACACTGTAGCTGTGAAGCATACATATACACAAGAGTCCCTGGCCGGTGACAAGACCCGCATCGCCACGCCATGTATGGCCGGCGTGTACATCTAAAGAAAATAGCGGTGTGTACCACATTGCGGATGTACCCGTGCTTGAGATGTTCAAGCCCCGCGGTGCAGGCCAACGTGCCGCACATCATCCCGTACGCATACAACTGCTGTGTGCAAAGAATAGAGATGGTGGTGTGTACCACTAACACACGTAGACACTGCACACTGCGCTGGCATAAAAACTGTGTGTACACGCATTGTTACGCACCAGCCATGCCCGCTGACATGCCGCACATCCTGCCCCCGTGTATAGCCACCGCGTGCGCCTACAAGTCGGTAGTGTGTACCACATAGCATCGTGTACACATATGCACTCCATGACTGCGCTGGCATACACGCATACATGTATTACCATGTGGCATTGCGCACCATGCCCGCTGACATGCCGCGCATCATGCCCCCGTGGATTGCCACTGCCATGGAAGAAACAAGTAGTGTGTCTCACATACTACGTAGTAGTACACAGAAGTATATACACTGTGCACTGCACCGGCATACGTTCATAATGTACATGTATACGTATGGCATTACGCACCAGCCATGCCCGCTGACATGCCACGCATCATGCCCCCGTGTAAGGCCGCTGCACATGTGTAGAAGGTGGTGGTGTGTAACCACATAGTACACTTGTAGTAAACTTCAAGAAGGATATACACTGTGCACTGCACCGGCATACGTTTATACATGTAAATGTATACGCATGGCATTACGCACCAGCCATGCCCGCGGACATGCCGCGCATCATGCCCCCGTGTATAGCCGCTCCCGGCGGTCCAGCGGCTCCCATGGGGCCCATCATAGCCGCAGCACCCGGTCCTCCCCTGCCCATTCCACCCTTGCCCTGCGTACACATGACGCAGAGTGTGTGCCAGCAGTCACACAAAGTTACAAAGTTAATGAATAGTCACATGTGGGTTTACATGTGCTGAGCATCGCCAGCTTGCTCACCAGCAACAGCATGTCCGATTTTCTGGTCACACGCGCACCGTGCGCAAAGGGCTTTCTGCGCCCTGCGCAGAGCTTAATACAAGAACTCCAGAAATACATGATAAAATATATTTCGAGTATCTGCTTTGCATGCTGCCACACGTGGTTCACCAGTACTTCAGTAGCATGTGCTCTGCATGAAGTCACATGTGGCTTTACGTACATGTGCTTAAGAAATCGCTGTACGTGGTTGAACATGGCAGTAGTTTAAATAAAGCCATGTGATGTGAAGTCACACATGGCAGAGGGCATCCATGCTGCTGACTAATAATAATAATAACAATAATAATAAATTATTACCGGTATATAATAACAATAATGATGCGTCAAGTACTTACAGTGCACTTCAGACACGCATCGCACTTCATGCATATGAAGTATGTACACTTTGAAGTGCCGGTACTTCCATAATGTCCTTCAGTACACGTACTACATCTTATACCCTTCACAGTGATATCAGTATACTTGTTAAACATACCATATATTACGAAATATTTGTAACTTGTAATTTGCTAGCAACAGCGTGTCTGACATCCTTTTTCTGGTCACTCGCGCACAGTGTACTCAGGGCTTTCTGCGCCCTAAACGCAGTTTAACAAAAGTACATACCACATACACAAAGTACACACATGTACTAAGTTGCCAATAAATAGCCCCCATGGGGCGTTTTGATACTCCAATAAAATGGGGGGCAGCGCATGCCTGCGTACAACCAGCTAAACAAGGTTGTTTTTTTTGGAGCCCAACAGCAGCCTCTATGTCACGGGTTGCTGTGGCGCCCCTCCAGCAATCCATGTAAAAAAAGTGTCGATGTTACGGGTTGCTGTGGGGGCGCTTCGAGGCATGTTTGTAAAAAAAACTGCTATTGTGCGGTGCACAAGCCAGCCCAAGAGTCGTGCTGAAAAAACAAGAATCTGCCACAGTCGGCGCTTCTGCTGCTGCCCAGCAGCAGTGAATACACATCATGGTCAGCAGGCGATGCCAGCTCGTAATTTGGCGTCGCGCGCTGTTTGCTCGACTTTCGCCACAGTGCTGCATGGGTTCTGCACCTGCGTGCGTACTGCCTGCCAACAGCAGGACCATCAAGCCCCCTGGACAACACTGTGGTGCAGATTTTGCATACAGACCAACACACTGGACACCCTTCGGTCACCCCTCTTGTGCGCTTAAGTGAAACTGAGAAGTAAAGAACGCCCATTGTGGCCATATACTGACAACACAACGGCGCGTGTAGGTGTGGGGGCTGTCTGGTGCTTTCCAACCGGTGGAAAAATCACCCCACAGGCTTCGGCCTGGCATTTTGCCCCAGCCACGGCAGTATCTGGGCTAGCAGCCTTTAGGTTTCTTTCACAACGTAAAATGGAGGTTTTGTGCGCGGCGCAGTGCTTTTCTAAATAATTCACAGCGGATTTGTGACACAGGGCAGGATGGTGTTGGACCGTTGCTGGCCCAGCCTGCGCACACTAACAGCAGCTCGCTCGCTCCCGCAGAAAGTTAATCGCTGGCAGCCGCGTGTCTTACAATTTCCATTTTAAATTCGAAGCGGATTGCAACGGAGAGTGGGATGGTATTTGACCACTGCAAGCGCACAATTGACCTGACACCCACGTATGGCATGTTCCAGCAAAATAATGTATGAAATGTAATTATATTATAATATTATGTGCCAGTTGTACATGGTCTGGCTATCCGAGGCCGCCCTACAGCTGCGCGCCTTAATTTACGCTCGGCACATGGCACCTGCTCAAGGCTGTTGAAACGCGCCGTTGCACATGCATTTCTTATGTTTGCAAGTACGTCAGTGTCCATGGCAGTAACAATAAATAATGAGCATATCCCACCTGTGATCCCGCGCTCCCCTCCATGACAGTGTCCACCAGCTTTCCCAGGGGGTTCGCTCCTGACACCGCCACGGTGCCATCCGCGGTGCAGCCCCGCCCTCCCACCAGGTCATTTAGCATGTCCATGGCTGCCGCACCGCTGCTCCTGTTCTCCTAACCGCTGCTCCTGCCCTCCTAGCCGGTGGTGGTGGTGGTGGTTTGTGTGCGCGCAGCGTGCTGATGGTGCGGTTTTGCCCGGCCCAATGCCTATCAACTGCTGTGTTGCGAAGGTGTGGACACACAACAACGACAGGGGTGCGTTGCTGCGGCAGCACAGCACATGGCAGAAGAAGAAGCATCGGAGCAGGTGGGTGAGTGGACAGCAGCAGCCGGCTAAGGCAGACAGCAGGTGGGCAGGGCGGTGGCTGACGCACTGTGGGTGCGTGGTTGCATTTGGTGATGCAACAGCAAAAGCAACCAAGACACCTCACCCTGGTGTGGCGCCAGCCACAAAGTCAGGACAGTGGGGGTAAGGCGCTATGGCGGACTCACTGACCTGGTGGTGACGCCGACCTCCCCCCGCCGGAGAAGCAGTCACCGTGTCCGCGAGACAAGCTTGCCAAAAAACACGTGTGTGTGTGTGTGTTTCGGCCAAGCTGGAGAGGAGTGAATTCATTCACGCCCACGAGTGAACACACGGTGCGAGCGCAAGCGCAAAATTTTGCAGGCCGGCCTGCAGCTGCACACACCAACACCGCCACACACACACACCAGGTGCCTGCAAAAAAGTACAGTAGGACCTTACGGGCAGGGTCGCCAACAGCAATCAGCACTGCAGGCGCGAAGGCACGGCAGGGCGGAGTAAGCGAGGCAGCGGTTCGGAAAGACCCAAAGACAAGGTTTTTTTTCAACAGGGAGAGCCTGGCGGCAACATGAAGCGCGGCACAGATGCGCGCGCCTTGTTCAAGGCGGCGGCGAAGCAGAAGGGAGGCAGCGCTGGAGCAGGTGAGCATTCACAGCAAGGTGTGAAAGGGGTTGCATTTTGCTGGTGCGGGCGCCGTGGTGTTGCTGACAGCATGTTTGCTGCCAGTTCGCAGCAGTGAGATAAATGTGTCTGTTCCCGCCTACTGCTGCTGGGCAATGCTGCCGCTGGGCGTGCACACACTGCTGCGCTGGCATCGCCGCACTGCGAGCCCCTTGGCCTGCTACCTGCTGCCCCATCAAGACACCTGGCTGACTGTTTTTTTTCTGTGACAACAGCAATTGAGGGGGAAAGCCTGGGCAGTACCAGCAGGCACAGAGTGTGTGCTCAGCGCATTGAGCTGGCACCGCTGCCTGCAGTGCACCAGTGCCAACATGGCACCCCTACTGACATGCGCAATGCCCCTAAATATTAGGATGCCAACACAGCAGACACCTGACAATGCTCTTTGTGGCACAGCTCCAACTACTGCAAACTTCAAGCAACAAACTTCAAGCGCAGCATATCGGAGCTGGTCATTGAGGACTGGCCCTCCACCCTCCCGGCGGAGACACCTGGCGCAGCGCCCGATGTCGACGCGTACAAGCACGCCTCGCTGCTGAGCGCACCCTACCCGTCCGACTAAATACCCGTAGTTTGTACCTGGTGCCCACATGCCCCCATGTTTCCATGACTAGTACACAAACTTAAACTGCTCAGGGAAGTACACGGCACAGGGTGGACGCAAACAGCGGCCCTCATACGCACCAAAACTGCTGTGTGTGAGAACGGCACACACGACCTCAACTGCCCACTTCAGCTGCGCACACTTCAACTGCGCACTTCAACTTATCAGGAAAGTACACGGGGCGCAGCAAGGAGGAGATGCTGGAGCTGCTCAAGGCTAACACACAACCTCAACTGCTCACACTTCAACTCTGTACTTCAACCTCTCAGGAAAATATGCCGGCCGCAGCAAGGAGGAGATGCTGGAGCTGCTCAAGGCGAAAAGGGCAGAGTTGGCGGCGGCCGCGGCGGCGAGGCCTGCACCCCCACCGCCCGTCCCAAAACCGGTTGCGCCAGCACGCGCAGCGCCAGCGCGTGCAGCGGCGGCGGCACGACCAAAAAAGGGTACGGTGGAGGTGAGGCTGTCTGGGCAGCGCACGGGCAGCGGCATGTGGAAAAAACCTAAAAGGTTGCAAACCTAAAAGGCTGCTAAGCCCAGATACTGCCGTGGCTGGGGCAAAAATGCCAGGCCGAAGCCTGTGGGGTCATTTGTCCACCTGCATGTACCTGTGGTGTTTATGCTCAGGCGGGGAGATGCGCGGATGGCTGGCTTATTGACTCGTACAGGTAAGGAAATGAGTAGTCAAGTAGGTGCTTTGTGGGAAGCTGCGGCAGCGCGATCGACAAAGGGTACAGGTGAGTACAGGTGAGGTGAGGCCCTCTTTTGAGTGCACAGCACTGGCTGGCATATCGACTCGTGTGCACAAGGGGAAGTTGAGTTTTGACTCTCCCAGGTACCAGTTTAGGCGTACAAGTGGTAGCACGTACCTTTGACTTCTGCACTTTTAAGAGTGGGGACACGCAGAGATGGGTTGCGTGTCAACTCGTGTCAGTTGAAGTGGCATCAAAATGATAATTTTCTGAGAGTGGGCTAACAGGCTGCTGAGCCCAATACTGCTGTGGCTGGGGCAACATGCCAGGGCGAAGGCTGTGGGGTGATTTACCGTAAAGCACGATGTACAACGACCCCCGCGTTGTCAACGGAGGGATCTGCTGTTGCTAGCACGGGGGGCGTTATACAATGCACCCGCGTTATACAGAGTACCCAAATTTGTGTAGAATACCCCCCCGCGTTGTCGTCATCAAGGCGCCGTCAGGCTCGCGGAGGGTCGTTGTACAAGGCTATATGCCGCTGCACAACGACCCCCTCGTTATACAAGACCCCCTCGTTATACACCGTGCGTTACGGTACCCACCTGGTCAACGCCAGGTAGGCAACACTTGGTGTTGTGGGGCAATGCACACGGGCGGTGAAGGCAGAGCGATGGTGCCACCCATGTGGCATATCTTGTGGCTGCTACAGTATGCTTGTTTTTGAATGCTGCGAAGTACTTCAAGTACTTGAAGTATGCTGTACCATGTACTCCAATGTCCTTATTACGGTATCATTTTTGCAGCTCTCTCACACGCTGTGTGCGTTTATGTGCATTTGCGCGTAACCCTGTAACCCTCATGTGGTATAGTCTACAGACTTCCCATTTCATTACATGCAACACAACCCGGCCCAGTTTTTTTTTTTCTAAAGGAAAAGACAAAAATCTCAGCAACCCCTTTGAATGCCAAATCACAACCCTATAGTTTTTCCAGGACTTTTTTTTGGGGGGAGATGCATTCCTACTTCGAGGCATCAAACAGTCAATTTTTCGCAAAAAAGTTAACAGGCGTGTTAAAGTGTACACCCACTGCCACTGCCGCTGCTGCCCGCCCCTGCAGGTCTCCGGCGCGCTCCCGCTGTACGCGTCTGACAGCGAGGGCAGCGACTCAGAAACCGAAACCGCCGTAACTGCGACCGTAACTGCCGTAACTGCCCCAGCAGCAGCGCAAGCGCGGCCCGAGGGGCTGCCGCCCGGATTCTTCGACGACGGGCCTGACGCCGCGGAACAGTCCGAACATCCCTCTGAAGAACCTTCCGAAGGACGTTCCGGCGCCGCAGCACAGCAGCACCCCGCGGGCCTGCCCCCCGGGTTCTTTGACGACGGCCCAGTTGCCGCGACGGGCAGGGAAAGTGACGGGGAGGGGGAGGGGGATGGGAAAAGTGAGGGGGAGGGGGAGGGGGGGGAGGGGGAGGGCGAGGGGCTGCCGCATGGGGTGCCGGGGGCGGCGGCGACGGCGGCGGCGGAGGAGGGTGGTGAGGAGGAAGGTGTGCCGCTGGAGAAGGGGCAGCTGCCCAAGGGCTTTTTCGACGACGCGGAGGTGAGCTACAGTACACACACACGCGCTGCCGCTGTACAGCGTGATTATGCGCTGAATGATGTACCGACCATTCACTATATGGTGGGCTTTTAAAGCGTGGGTACATAATTTCCGGTGCACAAAGCGTTCCTCCCCACCATTTTGTGTTGGCCCATTTTGGGCCGTTTCAAAATTATGTCAGGGCTTTTCGACGACGCGGAGGTGAGCTACACGCGCACTGCGGTGGCTCGTGTCTGCTAGATGGCGTGTCGGTCATCGCTTTATAGGGGCCCTCTAAAGAGGGCAGATAATAGCGTCGCACAGACTGCTCCTCGCGCGCAACCATAGTGTGGTAATTGGACTATGCTCGCATTTATTACAGTTACGCACCATTGTTGTATCATTTACCGGTACGTGCTGAGCATTGGCAACTTGTTGCCTAGCGACATTGCACAGCATGTTTTGTCATGCTCTTCTGGTCTCGCGCTTGCCATGTTCACAGGGGCTTACCGCGCCCCAAGCCTAGTTCATAAAAATTCGCACATGATGACGCCTATGGTACAAAAGACCGGCGCAGTGCACTCGCCATTTAGTGCGCTTCGATTTAGTGCGGTACGCAGTTTCATGCGGGGTCCAGAGGCTTGTCACAGACCACATGATTCTGCATAAACATTATACAATGCCCAAGCGGAGTTCATAAAAGTTCGCACATGATGATGCCTGTGGTACAAAAGACCGGCGCAGTGCACTCGCGATTTAGTGCCCTTTGATTTAGTGCGGTACGCGGTTTCATGCGGGTTCCAGAGGCTTGTCACAGACCACATGATTGTGTATAACATTATAAAATGCCCTGTTGATACAGTGCGGGTCTTGCGTCAGTGCGGGGTGCGAGGGGGCTGACACCGCCCTGCGCTGAATCGCGAGTGCACTGTACTAGGTCGTTGTAATAGGAGGTCAAGTGTCATGCAGCTGCCACCTCGCCACCCAACGTGGGTTGAGCGGAGACAGTCGCTAGTATGTGCATGCTACAGTAGTCTCTATGTATATCAATTAAAGTTCCTTTCGCTGAGTGCAACAAAAAAGCACTTGCATACACAGCTGGTAGTGTGCGCGCACTAAAGCAGTATCTATGCTTTTACTTTTGAAGTAGAACAAAATTGCTCACGCTGAGTGCAAGAAGATACATGGGTTACATTATATGCACAGTAGTCTCCATGTACTCCGAAGTATATGTATATCGATAAAAATTGCTCTCACTGGGCGCAAGAAAAATGGTAAGTTACAGCTTTTCATTTACCGAGTGTGTTGTAATGTACTACTAGTATGCTGTACGGGTACATTACCGGCACGTGTAATCCGTGGCACCTTTGTAACCTGCCGCTACCGCCGCCCGCTGTCGTTGCCGCCGCTGCTGCTGCCGCCATTGCTGCTGCAACTGCCACCGCTGCTGCCACCGCTGCTGCTGTCACCGCTGCTGCTGGTGCTGCCGCCGCCATTGCTGCCACTGCCCAACTCAACTTCAACTTCGACAAATTGCCAGGTGGACGCCCGCGCAAGAGGCACGGAGCTGGTAAAGGAGAAGCAGCTTGAGGCGGAAAAAGAGTGGAAGGAGTTTTCACAATTTGCGTCGGAGGTGAGTGTAATCGCTGGATGCCACTTGGGAATTTCATGTATACCATACGCCAGGTATGTAGGCAAACTACGTGCACACATACTGTATTTGCTGAATAAAGAACTATACATGACGTACTTCGGTGGACGAGGCTAGTGCAGTTTTAAACATCAAACCACGTGGTATCCTGTGTAGCACCGGATTGCTGGTGCAGACTCAAGGACACATCGTGTGGGTTGTTATCCTGTGTAGCGCCGGATTGCTGGTGTATACATTGTAGAGGTTGTCATGTGCGCCTCAGGTGAAGCGGGCAGAGGAGGCGAACGAGGCTAGTGCAGTTGTAAACATCAAATCGTGCGGTATCCTGTCTAGCACCGTATTGCTGGTGTAGACGCAACAAGACATCGTGTGAGTTGTTATGTGTGCCGCAGGTGACGTGGGCAGAGGAGAAGCTGCTATTGCAGGGTTAACATGAATCATGTTGTATCCTGTGTAGCACCGAGTTGCCGGTGTAGGTTCAAGAACATAGCATGGACGCTGCTGGTGAAACAAGCAGAGCAGGAGCACGCGGCGCAGGAGTGCTAGTGCAGTTCAACAACAATTGATGTGGTCTTTCAACAGGAAAGCATGTGGTCTTCTTACATCCGATCATGTGGTTCTATTATGCCTGTTGCAGGTGAACCAAGCAGAGGAGCAATGAGGCGCAGGAGTGTTAGTGTAGGTTTAGCAACAACCGCGTTTTAACATCAATTCATTTGGTCTTTCAGCAGCAAAGCGTGTTTTTTTTTTAACAACAAACCATGTGGTTTAATTATTATTTGTGTTGCAGGTGAAGCAAGCGGAGGAGGATGACAAGGCGCAGCAGCACCAAACTGCTAGTGCAGCACAAGTATTGAACGACAAATCATGTGGCCTTGCAACAGCAAACCGTGTGGTCTTTGAAACAGATCATGTTGTTTTATTATTGTTTGTGTTGCAGGTGAAACAAGCAGAGGAGGAGGACGAGGCGCAGGAGGCTGCGGCCGTGACAACCGAGCAGGAGCGGGAAGAGATGGAGCAGCTGTAAGTGGCCACTTTGTATGCACTCGCAAGCGTTTATGCGACTCCAAGTGGTTATGAGCGCCACTGTTTTTTAGCTGAAAAGCGACTGCCGCACCTCACGTCTCGGTTACATCTGTAACTGTGTGCGGCTTTTTGGTCTAGTAGCGGTTGAGTGGATCGGTCTTTAGGCGAGAAGGCCACATAAGCTGTTGTGACTGCGCCGCAGTGGCCGGCTGCCCCGGCTTGTCTGGTGATGTATCATCCGTAACTGTATGTAACTGCCCTGTGTATGTATACACATACTGAAGTAGCATTACAGGAGTATGTACATATGCGCACATGTGTGCACATGTGTACACATGCATGCATTGTCGCGAGGTCACTTGGTACTACTCATGTCTACTGTATGAGCTTGCACATGCCACAGCGTGCTGCTCAGGGAGTGCTTCGCCATGCGTGCAGCAATGCTCCTGCTGATCCTGCTCCAGATCAAGTCCCCGCTCGTGCCACCCCGGCCAATACTGCTGTCGCTGCTGCCCCCGCCCTCCGCGGCTGCCCCCCCGCCGCCGCCGCCCCCCCCTGCCATTGCTCCCATTTATATTATATACGTAGAGCGCACTCGCGATTTAGTGCGGGGCAGTGTGAACCCCCCAGCGCCCTGCACTAAAGCAAGACACGCACTAAATCAAACAGGGCATTGTGTACTGTTCACCAAGGATCATGAGATCTGTGACAGGTCTCTGGAACACGCACTAAACTTCAAACCGCACTAAGCCAAAGGGAACTAAATCGCGAGTGCACTGTATATGCTTGCCAAGTGATTTTCAGTACCTACCTGCCCCAGCTTGACTTGCCTCCCTTGCCCGCCGCTGCCGCTGCCGCTGTCGCTGGCTGCCCCTGCCCTCCGCTGCCCCCCGCCGCCGCCGCTCCCCCTGCCATTGCTCCCATTTACAATAAATACGTATATGTATACCACATAATTTTCAGTACCTACCTGGGCAGGCTGGCGGGGCTCATGCAACAGTCAGAGAGTGTCAACAGGAAGCGCAAGCGTGCAGAGCCCGCCCCTGCCGCTGCTGCCGTGAAGCCCGAGCCTGAGGCGGCAGGCGCTGCTGCGGCCGCAGTGGAAGACGCTTTGGACACACCGGAGGCGGCAGCGCGCGCCGCGGCGGCGGCGGCGGAGGAGCTCGCCATGCTGCGAGACGTGAGTGTGTTTGCAGTGATGCCCAGGTTGAATTCGAGCATATACTTAGAAACAGTAGAAGTAAGAGGTATTCATATGTATTACCATATGGTACAGATGTGTAGATTTTTTACTTCGAAATATACCACTAGCTGCCGTGTATGTGCGCCGCGGCGGCTGCGGTGGAGGAGGCTCGCTATGCTGCAAGACGTGAGTGTTTTTGCAGTGGTGCCTACATAAAAAATTGATGTAAAGGACGCATTTTATACAGTACTACTGAAGTATACAAGTACTTTGGAGAAATACTTCAAAGTTGAAGTATGTTTTTACGAGGGCAATTGAGCACCCAGGAGGCTCCCCGGGGCGGCAGCGCTCGCTGCGGCGGCTGCGGCGGAGGACCTCGCCATGCTGCGAGACGTAAATGTATTCGCAGTGGTGCCTAGGTTGAGTTTGATTCAGGTAGGTATTTATGAATAGATTGCTTGTATGGCATACAGTCCTTTGGAGTATGGTACCGGTATACTTCGAAGTATGTCTATTCTTGTAGCACCGTGCATCACAAGCAGCTATGTGGGAAGAGAAAGAGAGAGAAGAAAAAGGCGGCAGCGGCGGAGGAGCTTGCCATGCTGCGAGACCTAAGTGCTCTTGGAAATTGAATGTCAAGGACTTAGTAGTATTTGTATAGTAAACTATAGTAAACAAGGTTTATGGCACGCCGTAACATGTACTTCAAGACGGCAGACACCTGCAGTCATTCCACAGGCTAGAAGTGCAAAAAAAAAACGGTGGGTCGAAGTGCAGACCTTGTTCATTCTATGCCATACAACGTACTACCATGCATGTTCGCACAGCGTATTGCAGTATACTTCTGAATTTGTACACACTTCCGAAGTACTTTTAGTAGTTAGCCTTTTGAAGACTTTTGAAGTACTTGAAGAAGTAGCAAGTGCCACAACAACCATACAAATCGTGAAGCACAAAAGTAAGGGGGGGGCAGCACAAGTCTTGTTCATGGTACCCGGTATGCCGGATACTGTATATGTTTACATGCATGTCCTTCTGAAGTGTACTCAAAGTTAATGAACTTTACTGGTATGCTTTGTAGTCTGACATGACGTTTT
Organism: Ophiocytium majus; assembly: GCA_032358315.1. Lineage (NCBI taxonomy): Eukaryota > Xanthophyceae > Mischococcales > Ophiocytiaceae > Ophiocytium > Ophiocytium majus. The sequence continues at coordinate 6,462 of JAULBY010012825.1, read as the reverse complement.
GTGAAGCATGGGCGGGCGACAGATTGCTCAACAAGTCAGCATGGTGAAAGGTACCACTGTAAGCTTCCTAGACTCACAGCCAGCTCGGACATTGCTGTACACATCACTTTGAGACGCACTTAAAGAGAGTTCGGTCGTTCACTGGGAACAACTGGGAGGGCTTTTTTATCTCCACATCTTCTTTTTTAGTACCTAGAAGTACTAGTAGTAGCATGTATTAGTTTGAAGCAATACACGCTGTACGCATGCATGGTAGTACTACCGTGGTACGTTTTAAGGCGTACGATGCACAAGAATTATTCAGCGACACATCACTCTGTATACTTTAATGAACTCCGCTTAGGGCGTGGAAAGCCCTTTGCACACGGTGCGCGTGTGACCAGAAAAATGTACGATCTGTGTGTACTTGATTTTGTGTTGTGTGCAGGTGTACGCCGCCAGGGCGCCAGAGGACTGCGCCTTTTAGGAAATGGCGTACATTGAACAAGGCGTGTCACCGCTCAATAATTATTTCTGAAGTCTACTTCAACTGTATACATACCGTATACTTCAAGAAGTAGTTGCAAATATCTGTGCTTATATACCTACGTGCTTATATTTCTTTTTGTGGCTGCGTGCAGGTGTCTGTCGCTAGGGCGCCAGAGGACGGCGCCGCCCAGGACATAGCGGGCATGCTGCGCAGCCGGCGGCGCAACAGGCGTCAGGCGGAGCTCGACGCCTTTGAGGGAGACTACGTCCCGCTGGACCCCTCCGACTGGCGCGCAAAAATGTTCTGAAACAACTGCTCTGCATGACCCTTCGTGTCGATGGGCTTGTGTGTGTCGCCTGTCGTGTGTTTGCTTGGCTGCTGTTTTCTTGCTTCCATTGTATAAAACAATTGTTCTGAATCAAGTATTAGTGCCGAAGGGCTGGTGCAGCATGCTGCCCCCAGTCGCTGGCAGGCAAGATCGTAGGAGCGTTCACATCTACTACTAAGCAGTATATTCTGTAGTACTGCAGAAGTACTTCAGAATTACTGTAGTACCTACTACTTCAGTATTAGTAGTTTTATTAATTTGCACTTGGGGGCGTGCAAGAGCCCATGACATGTATGCCAGCACGCTCACTGGTGGCCATGGCAAACTTGCCAAATGCAAGGCAGTGTATGCATACGAACACAGAAAGGGCTAGCTGAACTCATAGGGACGTCCCTATGAGTTCACTGGCGGGCACCAGCAGACTACCTAGGGCTCGACCTGCCAGGGCCCGTCATCCGCCAGGGTGCCATGCAAGGCCGTCCCCCTCGCCCACACCAGCACCCGCCCCGCACACCCAGGGCTGGCGATAGTAGTAGTTTTATGTATTTGCACTGACAGCGTGGGCGTGCCCATGCCACGCATGCCAGCACGCTCGTAGCCATGGCACATGCCCGGCAGCGTTTAGTCCAGGCATACGAAGGAAGTACTTGTATATGCATACTATGCTGCTGGGCATACAGGCGTTGTTGACAGTGCTGCCGCTGATTGAGAGTGCACTTGATGTGGCAAACACTTCTGAAGTATTCGCGCATGCAGCGCAGTACTGCTGAGCGCCACCGAACTCCGGGTGCTACTGCCGGTGGTGGACAGCCCAGGACTGCGGGGCTCATATTATGGTATGAATAATGTGCCGCACAGTGTTTGATTTGTGCTTGTGCTCAGTCTGCCTTCGAATCCTGATGCACTTGCATGCTTAAGCACAATTGTCCTGTTGTGGTAATACGCCATCCGGTCCGAAAGAGCCCCAAAAGGTTGTGAAGTGCCAGGCCAAAGCCCGTGTGTGAGTGTGGAACGCGATCTCAAAGTTAGGCAAAACGCGCTTGTTGGCGTGCAACACCCCAGGACGCACAAGCCAGCATGAAGCAATGCATGGGGGGGGCACATGCTGTACAGAGATACGCACAGCTATCATAATGCACGGCCAATGCCACGCGTGAAGTGCCGCAAACAGGCAGGCCTGGGCGGCCGCCAGGATGTCATGACATGGCAGCACACGCTCACCACTCTTCCGGTGCCCCTGCACCTGCCCCCTAAGTTAAATGCCATGGCATGCATGCAGACAAATCACACACAGAGACAGTGCAACATGGAGTGCGGCAGCCATTGAACTTCTTTGAAAGCACCGCGCGAGTGCGCTGCAGATGTAGTGGCAGGCAGGGCAGCAGCAGCAGCGATAGTGTGTGCCGCGCCCGTTGCTGCAGCATGTGACACCAGGTCGTGTACTGCTGCCTGTTGAGCAAAGCTGGCACTCCTGCCAGTGCATGCTGTTGAGCAGGCACGAACAACATGTACGACAAGCTATCGGCCGCGCAACTCTCACACGCCCGCCGCAATGTCATCGCTGGCGCCAGCGGCAAGTGTGCGCATAGCCTCCGTGCCGGGCGTCTGCACACTGGCGTTAGACACATGCGCGTGCATGCTCGCCACAACCGCCTCGACCGCGCCCGCTGCGTTGAGCTTGTCCCTGCTTCCGCTGTTGCAAAAGGCCAGGTTGCGCACGGCCCATGCGCACTGCTCCTGCACGCTGGCGTTGCAGACGTGCACCTGCATGATCGCCACCACCACCTCGCACGCACCCGCCGCGCCGAATTTCTCCGCGTTGCGGCTGTTGTCAGCGGACAGGTTGCGCACTGCCCATGCGCACGACTGCTGCACACTGGCATCAGACACGTGCGCCCGCATGGCCCCCACCACTGCCTCGCACGCGCCCGCCGCACCTAGCCCCTCCGTGTGCAACTTGCCGCTGTTGCCAGCGCACAGGTTGCACACGGCCCATGCGCACTGCTCCTGCACGCCGGCGTTGGAGACATGCACCCGCATGCCCGCCACCACCGCGTCGCAAGCGCCAGCCGTGACAAGCTTCACCGTGTTGCCGTTGTTGCCAGTGCACAGGTTGCGCACGGCCTTCGCGCACTTCTCCTGCACGCCGGCGTCGGAGACATGCACCCGCATGCCCACCACCACCGCCTCGCATGCACCCGCCGCGCCAAGCTTCTCCTTGTTGCCGCTGTAACAGTTGCCAGAGCACAGGCTGCACACGGCCTGCGCGCACCGTTCCTGCACACTGGCGTTAGAGACGTGCATCCGCATGCCGGCCACCACCGCCCCACACGCACCCGCCGTCTTGAGCTTCGCGCGGTTGCTGCTGTCACCAGCAGTCAGGTTGCCCATGGCCCGCGCGCACCACTGCTGCACGCCGGCGTTGGAGACATGCAACCGCATGCCCGCCACCACCGCATCGCATGCACCCGCCGCGCTGAGCTTCTCGTTGTTGCTGGTGTCAGCGGCCAGGTTTTGCACGGCCCACGCGCACTGCTCCTGCACACTGGCATTGGAGGCATGCGCCTGCATGGCCGCCACCACCGCCTCGCACGCACCCACCGCGCCCAGCTGCTTATTGATGCCGCTGCCACCAGCAACCAGGTTGCACATGGCCTGTGCACACCGCTCCTGCACACCGGCGTTGGAGACATGCGCGCACATGCCCGACACCACCACCTCGCACGCGCCTGCCGCGCAAAGCTTCTCCACGTTGATGCTGTCGCCGATGGACAGGTTGCACATGGCCGATGCACACCGCTCCTGCACACCAGCGGTGAGGACATGCACCCGCATGCCCGCCACCACCGTCTCACATGCACCCGCCGTGCAGAGCTTCTCGTTGTTGCTGGTGTCAGCGGCCAGGTTTTGCACGGCCCACGCGCACTGCTCCTGCACGCTGGCGCTGGAAACATGCGTGTGCATGCCCGCCACCACCACCTCGCACGCACCCGCTGCGCCGAGCCTCTCCTGATTGCTGCTGTTACCGATACTAAGGTTGCCCACGACCCGTGCGTACCCCTCCTGCACGCCGGCGGAAGGGACGTGCGCCCGCATGCCCGCCACCACCGTCTCGCAGGCGCCTGCCACGCCGAGGTCGCCGTTGTTGTCACTGTTGGCGTTGAGCAGGATGGCCAAAGTCCGCGCGCAGAGCTCCTGCATGCTCATTCGGTGCTCCATGGCGGTGATGGCGCCTGTACCAGCTGTCTGCTGCTCGTCCAGGAGGTGCCGCTCGCTGTGCATGTGGCCAGCAGTGTCTGCTGCCCAGGCTGCCGCTGCTGAGAAGTATCGGGGGGGCCGCTCCTGCAGTACGACACGGCCGCCGTCAAGCAAGGCAAGGATTGCAGCAGCATGCAGCACAAGAGTATGAGAATTGGGTGCATGATGAAATTGTCATGCCTGCTAGAAATGGTGCATGAAGACTATGAAATCATGTGCCGCGTCCACTGCCGCCGTTGCCGCCACCGCCACTGCTGCCGCCGCCTCTGCTGCTGCCACTGCCACCGCCGTCGCATCTGCTGCTGCCGCCGCCACTGCTGCCGCCCCTGCTGCTGCCGCCGCCACTGCTGCTGCCGCCGCCACTGCTGCTGCCGCCGCCACTGCTGCTGCTGCCACAACTGGTTTGCCGCCGCCGCCACTGCCGCCGCCGCCGCCACTGCTGCTGCCGCCATTATTGCCGTTGCCACTGCTGCTGCTGCTGCACTGCAGGTGATCAGCCTGGGCGCTGGCGCTGTGAGCTTCACGCACATTGTGAAGGCCGCCGAGCCCCTGCTCAGCACCCTCATGAGCGCCATTGTCCTCAAGAGCACCTTCCCCTGGCAGGTGGGAAGGGCAAACCATGTGGTTTTATGTGTGTACACTTCGTGAAGTTCAATACCTATCTCAGAAGTATATGCTGAAGTAGCAGTATGTGTGCATCACCGTTGTGCAGAGGGTGGTGGGGCGTGCGCATTCCACGCAGCAAGAGCGCGGTGCCTTCGACGTGCCATGACGCACCATGCTCCGCGTAAGTGTGGAAGGCGTATGATGTGCCCCCACATGACATGGCTGTAATCGCTTTCGCATGTGGGCACAGTTGGTGTGGGTCACGAAGTCAAGTGCACATGCGCTGTACAGCGGATGCAGGTGACAACAGTAAAAATGCATGACATGGGCTTCGGCACAATATGCGAAGCGACCACTGCTCAGCAGGCGTGGCACGACTCTGTTCCCACTGTTACCTAGAGCATGTCATGCCGCGCATGAAACATATACGACCGGAAGCACACAGTTCAAAGGGGCAGCTGTTTGTAGAGGCGCTTCACAGGCGCAGGTGGTGACAACAGTAAATGCTTAGCACGAGCTTCTGCACAAGATACGAACCATCCACTGCCAGGGAAGTATACTACAATAGTAGTAGCATGAAAAAAACACAGCACTGCTGGACTTGGTCAGCGGGGTCAGCCGCTGCCGCGTCGTGTGCACGCTCCCATCCATTTTTTGGGTGCTCCCACACCATCACAGCGTCACGTGCGCGTTGCCATCCACTTTTTAGGCGCCCCTGCTCCCCCTGGTTATAGTGGTGAAGCGCACATGAAATTTGTACAACGAGAAGCACACATCGCCACGGACTTGCTCAGCGGTGCTAACCACCGCCGCACTGTATGCCATCCCCCTTCATTTTTTGTTTGTTTTTCAGTACATGACCCTGCTGCCCATCGTTGCGGGTGTGGCCATTGCCTCCATGACGGAGCTCAGCTTCTCCTGGGTGAGCTTCCTCTACGCAGTTTACTCGCTGCGCTGGCAGCATTACGCTTAGCGTACACTTATTATGTACTTCAAGTATGAATGACCTGACTCGGAGGCTCCTAAAGTATGACGACAGTTGCTGCAGTCCAGCACCCCCCCCTCTTGGAGCTGGCAAGGCCAGCAGGCTGAAGCTGCCCGCGCTCCCGCACAGTGTGTGCCGATAGAAGCGTGGGCCTGCACGTGCAAGGTCGACTCGGCACACGCCGTGAAACCCAGGCGGCTACACCGGTGGCATCAACCTGAGCCCTACATCAAAGTCCTGGAGCCAGCCCCGGTCTCGCCAGCAAAGGAAGTGAAGGCCCAAAGGACACCACCACGCCACGCGTGCATGGTTATATGATGAGGTTGAGCTCAAAGGCAGCGACACCGCCGTCAGCGCCGGCGCCTGCGTGACCTTGTCAACAGCTGCTGTTCCTGGTGATGGTGGGCGGCGGTGATGGTGTGCACAGAGCTCTGCTGCTGTTGCTTTGCGTGGACGGCAGCGCTGCTTCCGACTCGCATGTCTCTCACCTTGCACCTCCTCAGCCGCAGCAGCAGCAGTCGGCAAACGCGGTGGCCCTGGCTGGCCGCTCCCTCTCCCTCCGTCCCTCCGTCCCTCCCCTCCCTCCCTCCTCCCTCGAACGCGGTGTGAGTGGGTCTGAGCTCTGAAGAAGGATTCCCAGCAGTGTGTACTGCTCGGCGTCTTTGGATGCGTACCCCCGGGTACGCACGTTTGGAACGCGTACCCCCCCAAACGGTGCCTGCCTCATACGATCAGTTGACAGCTATGTGAACGCACCCCAAGCACACAGTGGCAGAGGATGGCGTGCGCTAGGAAGCCGTGAGGCCGCTCTGCGCT
>JAULBY010012814.1:0-22945 GCA_032358315.1 Ophiocytium majus | reverse complement strand
GCGGCTAATACAACGGCTGCTCCTGCGGCCGGCTTAGCATCTTTGCCTGTGATCCCTACACAAGAACAGCTTATGAACCCTAATTACAAAATTGGCATGGCGTCTGGCGGTATTGCTAATGCCCGCTACCTCCAGGGCGGTACGGATGGTATGGCTGACAAGATTCCGGCTGCTATTGATAACGAACAACCTGCAGCTTTAAGCCACGGTGAGTTTGTCATTCCTGCTGACGTTGTTTCCCATTTAGGTAACGGTAACTCAGAAGCCGGCGCAGACAAGCTTTATCAGATGATGGCCCGGATCCGCAAGGCCCGGACTGGTAATGAAAAGCAGGGTAAGAAGATTAACCCTGACAAGTTTATGCCTGGTGGTTTGGCCGCGGCTTATGCAAACGGTGGGTCGGTAAAAGGTTTTGATGGAACAACGGGTAGTACCGTATCTAATACAGCCACATCAGCAGGTGGCGTACCACTTGATACATCTAAAACTTCTACCCTCTCCCCTTGGGCTGGTGATTACATTACCAACTTCTTGGGTCAGGGTGCGGCTTTGGCTAATGCCCCGATGCAGGTATATGGTGGTCCTTTGACGGCTGGTGCTTCGGATCTGCAGCAACAAGGCTTTGCGGGGATGAGTGATGTTGCGGCTGGTGGTTATACGCCAGGCACATTTACAAACCAGTTTAAAGCGCCTGGTGCTTATACGCCTACTACTTCATCGTTTGACACGGCAGCTGCTAGTCAATACATGAATCCGTATTTGACGTCTGCTCTGCAGCCACAGATTGATGAGGCCCGTCGGCAGTCACAGATGACCCAGCAACAAAACGCTGCCAAAATGACACAAGCTGGCGCGTTTGGTGGCTCACGCGGAGCAATTATGGATGCTGAAACCCAGCGCTCTTTGGGTGCTAACTTGGCCAACATTACTGGTACTGGGTACAACACTGCCTATGACAAAGCCACCCAACAGTTTAATGCTGACCAAGCCCGCAAGATGGCAGAGGCGCAGTTTGGTGCCGGTCAGGGCATGACGTCTGCACAGAACCTTGCTCAATACGGTCAGTCTGCACAAGCTGCTAACGAAGCATCGCGTCAATACAGTTCTGAATTTGGTTTGAAATCATTGTCTGATCTGATGTCTGCCGGCGCTACACAACGCGCTATTGAAGGCGAAGGTATTGCGGCAGACAAAGCTCAGTTTGAGCAGCAGCAAGCCTATCCATTTAACATGGTGGAATTCCAGCGTAAGTTAGTTGAAGGTTTGCCTACTGGCGCCTCGACGACTGCAACAAATCAAGATACCATTTCCAAACTGCAGACAGATATTGCAGGTTTAGCTTCTTTGTATAAAACATTGGCCAACCTTGGCGTTAAATGAAGGTGAATTATGAATCTCGTTAAAGCGCAACAGCTTGCCAAAGGCATGGGCCCGGCAGAATTACAAAAGTTTGCTGATGGATTTGCCCCTGATTTAATTCCACCTTGGTTGGCAACGGGCGAAATACAGGCGCAAATGCAACGTGCGCAAAAAATGCAAGCCATGCAAGGCGGTGTTCAGGGCCCGCAGCCCAGCGTTAAAGAGCAGATTGAACAAAAGGCCGGCTTGATGGGTTTGCAACAAGCCCAACAACGCATGTCGCAAATGCAGCAAATGACCCAACGTCCACCAGCAGGACCCGTTCCTGAAGGTACGCCAGAGCCAGAGATGCAGCCAGACACAGAAGTAATGATGGCCAGCGGCGGTTTGACTCAGATGCCCGTGCGCTTTAACTATGACGGCGGCGGTATTGTGGCGTTCAGCGGTGAAGATGGTGACAGTGAAGTCGAGGGTAAGAAAAAGAAGTTGCGTCCATATCCATTGTCAGAGCAGGGCGCAGATTATGTAGCTCGTCGCCAGGCCGCGCGTTTGGCAGAAGAAGAGGCCCGTAGCCCAGAAGCTAAAAAAGATAGCGAAGGTATTAAAAAAGCTTTGTCATTAGTCGCGGGTTTGCCAATTGAAGCATTAAAGATGTTGGTCAGCGCACCTGGTTATGGTTTATCTAAAGACGAAGCGCCAGCACCACGCCCCGCAGCACCAGAATCTATAGAACAAGGCATGGGAATGCCCACTCAAGTTGGCATGCCAGCATCTACTGATGTTTCTAAATTGCGCCAACCTATGCCCGGTCAACGTCCTGCTGGTTTGCCGCAAGCATTACCGCAGCAAGCACCTGGTGCGCCAACTAGACCAGCCCCCGTTGCGGCCACTCCTGCTGCGCCTGTTGCTGCAATGCCAACCATCCCAGGTTTAAATGACCCTGCAGCAGCAGCAGCTGTAGCTACCGCTTTGAAAGCTCCGGATCAGGCATCCCTGCTGTCTGAAAACCAGGCGCGTTTAGCGGCTATGGGTGTGACGGGTCGTGGTGGTGAAGAGCAAGAAGCTCGAATCCAGGCGGCTCGTGACTTATACAATAAATCTAAACCATCCGGCTTAGATGATTTGATTCGTGTGTTTGGTCAAGCCGGTCAGTCCAAAGGTTTGTCTGGCTTGGGCCCAGCGTACACAGCTATGCAAACCCAGAAGCGCGCTGAAGATCTGAAAATGCAGCAGCAAGAAATGGATATGCGTAACGCGGTAGATGTTGCGCGTCGCACCGAAGGTATTGCAGGCGCCAATAAAGTGGGCGATGTGCTGAGCAGGATGCGCGATACGTCGGCTACTACTGGCGCAAGCGTCTTGGGCTCGCAGATGCAGGGTAATGTTCAGTTGGCTAACCAGGCATCTAGCAACGCAGTGCAAATGCAGATTGCCAAAGAGCGCAACTTGAATGCATTAGAAGTTCAACGTATTCAAAGTGCAGCTGCTAACCGACCAGGAGAAACTGAGCGTCTGCTGTCGCAATACGGCGCGCTGAAAGCTAAAGATCCTACGGCTGCTGAACAAATGTTGCAAGACATTGAGCGAATCAAAACCGGCACCCGCGGTCAAACTGCGCAAGACAAGATTGCTTTGCAACGTCAAGCCCTGGTTGAGAAGAGCGAGCCGTATAAAAACGCCGCACAACAATACTATTTCAGTAAAGACCCTGCTAAGAAAGCATCAGCTAAAGCTATCATGCAAGAGATTGAGCGTGGCGCTGGCATCATGCCTGACTTGCCCGACAATATTGCAAACTTAGTAAGTCAATACGCAAAATAAGGTTGGGCTATGGCAGACATGCAGACTCTTTACCGTGCGCTACAGAATGCGCATGCGGCTGGTGACGTACAGGCGGCCACGCAACTGGCCACATACATCAAGAGTATGCAGGGGCAGGCTGAGCCCATACCCGCTGAGCCTACCTTTTTAGGTAGCGCTAAAGCTGCTGCCGTCCGTGGCTTTGAAGCCGTACCAGAAAGCGCATCTGGTATTGGGTTGGGCATTAAAGCCGCCCTAGGTATGCGGGAATCTGCCAGTAAACAGGCGGAAGACATTCGTGCGCAGGCTCAGGCAGAAGCAGGCAAACCCCAGGGCACATCGTTTGCTGATCTGGAAAAAGCATATCAAGAGCAAGGCCTAATGGCTGCGGCTAAGAAAGTTCCTTCCTACATTACCGAGCAAGCACTGCAAAGCGCTCCAGGTATGGCTGTACCTTTGGCCGCCGGTGCTGGCGCTGCCGCCCTGTCTGGCCCGCTTGCTCCCGTAGTGGGACCAGCTGTAGGTATTGGTACGTATGGCCTGCAACAGTTTGGTAACTTTATGCGCCGTCAAGCTGAAGAAGGCAAGACTGGTGAAACCCTAGAGCCTGGTAAAGCGTTTGGTACAGCGGCCGTTACCGCGCCACTGGGTTACTTTGCTGACCGCCTAACGTTGGGTTTTGGCAAGGTGCCTGAAAAGATTTTGGGCCAGCAGGTTGCAGCTGAGCTGGCTAAACGAGGTGGTGTTCGCGCTGCTACGGGCGCTACTATTGGTGTTGTAGCCGAAGCTCCTACCGAAGTGTTGGAACAGATGGGTGAACGCTGGCAAGCAGGCCTACCTCTCAAGGGTGAAGATGCTATGCGCGAATACAAAGAGGCATTCTTTGGCGCTGCTGCAATCGGTGGTGTTGGTGGCGCTGCTGCCGGCGCTTTACGTAAACCTACAGTGACACCCAAAGAAGAGCCGCCTGCATATGAGCCACCGGTTTCCCTAACCGGAAAAACACCCGCCGAGATGTTCCAGGAGCAGGCTGCTGGCCGCCAGGGCATGGGTGCCGATGTGATGGGTGCTGTGCGTGAGCGTGAAGCTGCTGCTGCCAAAGTTAAGCAAGATGAGTTGGACGCCCAACGTGCTACACAAGAGCGCGCTGCTGGTTTGTTTGAGCAACAAGCCGCCCCACGTAATGAAGATTTGATGCAAGCTGCCCGCGTCCGTGCGCAAGATCAAGCTGCTGCCGACGAAGAGGCGCGAGTTAAAGCTGAGAAAGAAGCTAAAGCTAAACGTGATGCCGAAGCTAAAGCCGCTGCTGCTGCTAACTATAGCGGTGACCCAGCGATGAATGCCATCCGCCGTGATGAGCAATTGGCTACTCTAGGCTATCAGATGTCCAGGGATAAACAGGGTAACGACATTGTCATTCCCACTCCGCCAGCCGGCAGGGATATTGCGGCTGAACGTGCAGCCCAAGAGGCAAAGATTGCCGCTGGTCGCAGGACTGATGAAGTGCGTCAGTCCCTGGCTGGTACCACGGCTAACGAAGATTTGATGGCGTCTATCCGTCAGCGCCAGGCAGACCAGGCTGCGGCCGCGGCCAAAGCTGAGCAGGACAAGAAGGCATTTGAAGCCAGCGACGTAGATGCGCGTGTTCGCGGGATCATGGTTACTGAGTTCAGCCGTGACCCCATTATGAATAACGCCCGTCAGCGTGAAGCATTGGGTGAATTGGGATATGAGCTAAAGCTGGACAAGAAGGGTAACCTGACGCCCCAGCCTAAGCAAGAGCAGCCAGCTCCCACGGTCACGCCTACGCCTAATTTGACGCTGGAAAAGCCGCCCGTTACCACTACACCCGAGGTGCGGGAAGAGTATCCCAAGCTGACGCAAGCTGAGGTGGACGAGCTAGGCCTGATCCCGCCCGCCAAAGTGGTTACGCCTAAAGAGCCCAAGGTAGATTACTTCAACCACCCTGACAACATTGGTCACGACGCATCTGCCAAGCGCGAGCTAGATGAAAAGGGTAAGTTGGCGGTAGCACCCCAGCCGGTTACTGAAGGCGGCGTACCATTTAAATCCCGCAAGTCAGCAGATATGGCGCGTAAGAATTATCCTGACATGCGCATCTTGCCTACAAAAGACAAGAAGGGTTTCATCCTGGCGCCCAAAACGCCTAAGCAGATTGCTGCTGATGAAGCTAAAGCTAAACGTTTAAGTCAAGCAAAGACGTCGGCTACGGGTACGCCCATGTCTGCGCATGAGTACATCACCAGCGAAGGCGGCATAGTTAAAACTGAAATGTCTGACCTTGGCATGGACAAGAATGTCCGTGTTGGTAACCGCTTCCTATTTGCTGGCGACGGCAAAGGTTTAACCATGGAAGAGGCGTACACCAAGCTTCAAGAAGCCGGCTACCTGGGTGAGAACGCTACCCAGAACGACGCCCGCAACATGATCACGGACAGTGTCAAGAAGCCTAAGTACCGTCCACAAGACGAAGAAGCAATGGCTAAGCGCGACGAAGAAAAGCGCTTTGAAGATTACCGCAAAGCCGAAGAAGAAGCATCCCTGTATTCCCCCGTCGATGAAGAGCTGGGTTATGAGATGTCTGACTTTGACGGCACTGGCTACGAAGCTGCCGACCCTGACGTCCAGGCTGAAGTGCGCGCGCTGCTGGCCCAGGCAGATGAGCTTGGCATCGATACCGAATCAATGAGAGAAGAGGTCTTTTATGAAACAGAAACCCAATCCGTCCAAGCCTACTACAAAGCCTTCAAGTCAGCCCTCGAAGGAGCCGTCGCCCGAGGCCGTGAAGATAGCGTCCAGGATACTGGCGAACCGAGCGATGCGGGAGCTGAACTCACGCTAACCCAACCTTCCGTTGAAGAGATTGTGGCCAAGCAAGATGCTGCGATCAAAGCGGAAAAGGACAGGAAAGCTGCTGATCGTGCTGCGGAAGAGAAAGCTAAAGCCGACGAAGCTGCTGCTGACTTTGTCCTAACAGGTAGCGACCGGGATGCTGATGTTGCTGCGGCCCAAGGTCAGGGAGATATCTTTGCCGAACCAGCAAAACCCAAAGCGCCACCCAAGCTCCAGAAGCCAGAAGGCTTTACGCTCAAAGAAAATCGCAACGAACAGGTTGTGTTGGCTGCCCGTGAATTACAAGCTGGCCGTATTACTAAGGAGCAGTACGACCAGTATGTAGATTACTACATGCCAATCGGTACGGTACCAAACCCTGAGCCACCCATGTCTACCGCTGACATGAAGCAAGTTTTGCGCTCTAACCAAGTTGACAAGATCAACACGCCTATTGCAGAAGGTACGCCAGTTGGTTTCCGTATGGACATTAATGCGTTAAATGCGGCGAAACGTTTAGGTATTGAGGGTAGTGTGGTTGCGATCCATCCAGAAAATGATCCCAACTCACCTATTAGTTATGCGGGTGCAGCGCGCATGACTAACGTGCGCTTTGCTATTCGCAATCAAAAGAATGCGATGAAGGTTGCCACCCAGGCCGAGCCTACCGTTAGCAAAAGCGGTGAAAAAGTAGAACAGGGCAACAAGTCGCCTCAGCAAACCATGGAAGGTAACTGGGTCAACATCAAGCCTGAAGCCGCATATGCAATGGTTCAGCGTTTGATGAAAGACAAGTCCTGGTCACAGGTTAGCTTTGATCCGCTGCGTCACTCCTACTTCTATGACCGTGCAACCAAGCAGCCCGTGGTGGCAGCTGACGAGGTCATCCAGGTAGGCCGCTTTGTATTGGCAAAGAATGTCCAGTACTCTGACCGCGGCGAGTTCTTGTACATGTTGCGGGATGCTACGCCAGAGCAGATTGCTTTTGTAGATGCTGGAGCCGAAGGCGTGAACGGCCAGGTGGTCTGGCAGCGCGGCCCGCTTGCGTTGGTTCGCGGCTGGAACAAACGAACAGGCAATCCGGTTTATGTGGCTATCAAAGATTTTACCCGCAACAACTTTGATATTGATACGCAACAAGGCACCAACGGTTTAACAGCAGCCGAAACCAAAGAGTTGCGTCAGGTTAAATTAGATTTGGAAACAGCCGATGCACAGGCAGAAGCTGAGAATCCATTTATTAAATTTGACAAAAATGGTTTGGCGTTTTCCAAGAATATGCCGCCTAAAATTGCGGGCGTGGTCAAGGGCTGGAAAGAGTTGTTGGGCATCACTAACAATATCTACATCACAACAATCCCTGATGCCCGCGTAGATGCACACAACATGACGGGCCAGTGGCGCGCCGTTGGTTCTGCTGCCCTGGACTACCGTTCGGCTGGCTCTATGCGTCAGATGCCAAATGGGGATTACTACATTGCCATGACGCCGTCTTCAAGCATTACATCAATGTTAGAAATTCTGGCGCACGAGATGGGCCACATGCACCAGTTTGAGGTGTTTAACAAAGCGCCAGCTGAAACCCAAGCGGCCATCAAAGCTGAATACGATAAGTGGTTGGCGTCTACCAAAGGCAAGACGGCCCGTGAGCTGGTCAATTCTTTGCGCGCTAAGACAACGGCAAAAACCACCGACATCAGTGAAGGCGCTATGGCCGCCGACATGGATTCGTATTGGTTTAATTTTAAAGAGTGGTACGCCGACCAGGTTTCCCGCTGGGCGCTGACGTCTGACAAACCCGTAGGTGTGGTTGAGCAATTCTTTAAACGCCTAGCTGATTCGCTCCGTGCGTTCTATGCCAAGGTAAAGAATGCTGGCTACCTGCCTAACGAAACGTTCAAGAAGTATTTAGAAGCGGCTAATGAAGTTGCTCAAAAAGCCAAGGACATGACGATTCCGCCAATCATCTCGCAAGATGCGCAGATGGAAATGTTCATGCTCAAAGAAGCTGGTGAGTCGGCGGCCAAGGTTGCAGCAACCGTCAAAGCTGCAGCCCAACAGAAGCTACAGAAGCGTGAGCCTATTAACCGCGAAGCCCTGTCTGACCTTGATGCGGATTATGTTGAGAAGCTGGGCGCAGTCTTCAACCCTCAGACCAAAACCATTATTGACCGCATTGCTGGTTTAAAAGATGGCTTCTGGCGCCGTGCTGCCCAAGGTATTGCTGACCAGTACCGCACCATCAAAGACTATAGCGAAGAAGCCTACATGATGGCCCGCCTGTCCAAGACTGTGGACGGCGCGCTAGAAGGTCTGCTGATGCACGGCCATGTCTTTAACAACGGCGGCGCCTTGGATATCAAGGGCAAGACCAAAGGTCTGTTTGAAGCAATGAAGCCGGTTGGTGCCGAGACAGACCGCTACATGATGTGGATTGCCCTTGGTCGTGAAGCTCGCCTGCCTATTGACAAGCGTTCTCCTAACCTGGCCCCGTTGCTTGCTGACCGCGACCAGCTGGTGCAAGGTGACATCAATGGTAGGCCCCGCTTAGAGGTGTATCAAGAAGTTCAGAAAGACATGAACGCCTTGAATAAATCTGTGCTGGATGTTGCTTACAACGCCGGCCTGATGGATCAGAAAGCATACGAGCGTTTCTCCCAGGACCTGTTCTACATTCCGTTTTATAAACAAATGGAGAGTGGCGACCTGCAAGACGCGGCCACGGCTTCCGGTTTAACTAGCCAGAAGTTTAGTGCTGAGCTAAAGGGTCAAAGCGACAAACCATTTGGCGACCTGATGGAAAACACGCTGCGCAACTGGAGTCATATCCTGTCTGCGTCGATGAAGAACCAGGCATCCAACGCCACGCTCGATGCGGCGATGGAAGTTGGCGCTGCCATCCCCAATCTGAAAGTTGGCCTGGCTTGGGAGGACGGTCAGGTGGTATCCACTAAATCAGGGGAAGTGGTGGGGGATGGTTCGTTGCGTCCAGAATATATGGAATCCGGCAAAGGAACAGTCAAGACCATGATGAATGGCCAGCCCGCCTACTTTGAGGTGCTGGATCCGATGCTGCTGGATTCCATTACATCCATTGGATACCTGGGCCCCAAGTCAAAGTTCCTGGACGTTGCCCGTGACTTTAAAAACCTGTTGCAATACGGCGTGACCATTGCTCCCGGCTTTAAGGTAAACAATTTGATTCGCGATTCAATCCAGGCGCTGGCTGTAAGTGACTTGAAGCGCAATCCATTTGCCAACGTGATTGAAGGCTGGGCTGCAACAGATAAAAACAATCCTGCCCACATTTCCGCTTTGGCCGGTGGTGCCATCTTTAACTTTGGTTCCGCATACGAAGGCGACCAGTCTAAATTGGTCAAGCGTTTGTTGGCCCAGGGTGTTAAAGAAGAGCACATCCTAGACACCGAAGACAAGATTAAAGCTGGCCTGAAAACCGCCTGGGATAAGTACCAGGAATGGGGCAACAAATCTGAAGCTGCCAACCGCATGGCTCTGTACAACCAGATGCGCGAGCGCAAGCTCACTCACCTACAGGCGTCGTTTGCTGCCAGGGATCTGTTGGACTTCTCTATGCAAGGCTCATGGCCAGCATTCCGTTTGGTTACCCAGGTGGTGCCGTTTATGAATGCCCGCGTCCAGGGCCTGTACAAACTGGGCCGTGATGGTGTAACGCCTACAGCTCGCGTTCTGTACAACACCGTGACCGGCAAACCGATTGAGCAGACGGACAAGCAGAAGGCTGAATCATTTGGTTACACCACGCTGGCCGTAGCAGGCGCGTCTATGGCCTTGTATATGATCTTCAAAGACGACGAAGACTATAAGAAGCGCGACGAGTGGGACCGTGATAACTTCTGGTGGTTCAAGCTGCCCGGTATGGACTTCGCATTCCGCGTCCCTAAACCGTTTGAAATTGGCGCATTTGGAACCATGGCTGAGCGCGTCCTAGAGCAGATCGTTGACCAGGAAGCAGAAGGCAAACAGTTTGGCGACAGTATCAAGCGCATGCTGGGTGACACGTTTGCTTTGAATCCTGTGCCGCAGATGTTCAAGCCAGTGCTAGACCTGTACGCCAACAAAGACAGCTTTACCGGCTCACCAATTGAAAGCGCTGGCATGGAGCGTCTGTCTAAGCAGGAGCGCGCAGCTGACACAACCAGCCCGCTGGCCATAGCCCTGGGCGGTATGACCACCATCCTGGGTGAGAAAGGTGAGCTGTCGCCCGTTCAGGTGGATTACGCAATCAAGGCCTACTTTGGTTGGCTGGGTAGCACGGCTGCCGTGACCAGTCAGTACGCCGTCATGCCATTCCGTGATGGTGATTATCCTGATGCAAAGTGGTTGGACCGTGCCAGCTTGGGATTGATTAAGTCTTTACCTTCTAACCAGTCGCGCTATGCCACAGCGTTCTATGAGAACAATCGTCAGATCAGCCAGGCCTTTGCCGACATGCGTCACTATGCTGAGTCCAATCAAACGGACAAGGTAATTGAAATCATGGAAGAGAAGGGCGACAAGATAGCCCTGGCTAAACTGTACGACCAGACGTCCAAGAAAATGGCTGCAGTGCGTAAACAGATTCGGGAAGTGAACGCCAACGAAGGGCTGTCAGGTTCTGACAAACGGGAAGAAATTGACCGCTTGAAGGAGCTGATTGGCATGTACGCTGAGCAAGCCGAATCAGTACGCAAATCTCTTAAGTGAGAACTAAAGTGTATCGAGAACCAAAACGTTTCGGTTCTTTTTATATTTTGTAGTACTAATCACCACAGAAACAGGATATTCCTTCTTCTGCTGGATCGAAGAAACTGCGCTGATCTGCTGAAAACTTCATCATGTCTGCGTAGCTTGGGCGGTCTTTTCTAAACCTAGCGCCATCGCCGGTGGTCATGCCGGATGATTGGCATTTACTTTCCATTTCCGCCCACCATATTGCGCGTGATGGCTTCTCTGAAATCAAACTTAAGATTTGTGAAGTTGGCTTTAGGAAGCACAGGTCACAATTCCCGTGCATGGTGACGCCGTTGTTGTTGGGTAGCTCCAGGTCAAAGCTCTGGGCCCGCCAAAAGTTGCCAACCATCTCTTTGGTCACGCCAGCTGCAGCCAAAGGCATGCGGTCTTTGTCTGCAATCTTGGCTACGCGGCGCTGCTCGTCTGCGCGGATGCCAACCCAGCTCATGTTCTCGGCTGCCGTCTGCGTTGCCGCAAATCCAATAGAACGCAGGTATTTCCCCACGGGGCGAATCTTCATCTCGATGGTGCAGAACCTGGTCACGGGGTTAGGTAGGTACCCGTTGGCCCTGATCTTAAAGATGACCGATTCAAATGGCTCACCGTTACGGCTGGCTGTTTCAAAGTTGACCACCTTGAAACGTTTACTGGTGTCTTCGTTGTAGTCAAACTCCACCCAGGTAATAGGCACGTTCCACTCTGTGCTGCAGCGCTCGACGAATCGTAGCGTAGCTTCTTCTTCTTTCCCTGTATTTGCAAAACAGATGACGGCGTCTTCGGGTAGGCCGTTGTTGCTTTGCAGTACACGCCAAAGCATGTACGCGGATGTGCGGCCGCCGGAGAAGCTGATGCAAGTCGGCTCAAGAATCTTAAAGGGATCGCTCATCAAGTAGTCTTTCTATGGTGATATTCAAAGCATCCAGCTCGTCCATCTTTTTGATTGCCCACATACGCCTCTGCCCGTGCCAGCCCATGACCGAGCCCTGGTGGCAGTCGGTGCATAGGGCGACAGCGGTGTACTGCTGGTTCTGCTTTACATGATGCGCAGCGCTGGGGCCTGGTGCATCACATACGCTACATGGTAAAGCTTTTACCGCGGCCAGGTGTCTCCGTTGCTTGGCGGTTAGCTTGTTGTTCACAGACGCTTCTCCCGCTCGGCCAGCAGCGCTTCTGCCATGTCAAATATTTCCTGGGCAGATTGCTGGTGGTCTGGATGTGCAAACGTGCGCAGCGCCACAAACCCCGCATACCAATCCAGCATCGTAATCTCTTGGACGGATGGGTTGTGTGGCGGCGGGGCCAGGGCTGCTATGCCTTCAGGCTTTTTTCTTGTTGCCATTTTCGCCCCCAATCTTTTCCGCGATCTGGTCGGCCAGGACTTCGGACATAAGTTCGCCGTGAACCGACAAGCTCTTGGCCCAAACGTCGTCGCGCACCACCTTCATGGCTTCGCGTAGACCTTTATTAAACCCGGCGTTAAAGGCGTCGTCGCCCTCGATGATCATGGTGATGGCATCACGCACGATTCCGCTGGCTTTACGGCCCTTTGCAGCGTCTTTTAACTGATGGTAGATGTCCTCCCGCAGGTGGACCGAATAAGGGATTAGGCGCTTTGTTTCCATGCTAGGTATTCCTGTTGCAGGGCCATGTATTGTCTGGCCGCTTCTGGGTTGTTTTTAAGTTCTGCGCGTGAGGCGATCTGGAATTCATCCAGCATCCATTGCCGGGCTTCTTCTTCGCTTTCGCCAAAGGTCTGGCCAGCTTGGCATAGAAACTTTTGGAAGAGTGGGTCACGGCACAGCATCCCGGCACTGCGAACCAGGTCGCGGGCGTACTCATGCTCGCGGTTCATTGGTTCCTCTTGCGCGTTCAGCCGGACCATGACCACCTGGTACCGTGCCCCAACGAAATCACGAAGGATATCTTCGGGTACTTCGTCAGGGTGGACGGACAAGGTCAACACGTAGCCGGTGCGATTTTGCGTCATCGCAATCTTGACGGCTTCAAAGTTGTTGGTCTTCATAACTTGTTTTCGTCGATGCGGTGATCGCCACACCAGTCCATTGGGAAAACGGGCACAAAGCCATTCATAGTTGGCGCATGGCGGCGGCAACGACCAATAACTTTTAACTTCAACGGATTAACGTCCTCATCTGCCGAGCTAATCCTTTGTTTTTCCACGTACCAAATACAGGTCTTGCATTTCAATCCATCTGGGCGGTATGCCCAAGGGTCTTTTAGTTCAGTCATTTATTGCTCCTAAATTATTTATAAATGGGTGTGTTGTGCTTGTGCCAGGATTTGTGACACTGCTCGCACAACCACCTAATATCAAATGGTTTTGTGTAGTCATCGTGATGCGCCTCTATTTTCTTGGTTGATTGACAAAGAGAACATTCAAATTTCTGTGGCAGTCGTTTATCTCGAATCGCGTTGCGGGTCATGATGTGAGCGGCTTTGATCATGGGGTATCGCTCAAAATATGCCTGCATTGAGTTTCGCTTGGCTACTTTTCCAGCATCCGTTTGCATGTATTCTTTCCGTGCTTTAACTCGATGCGGCTTCATTGCCCTTGTCTTGTCGTATGCGCGAATCTTTTCTAGATTTACTTCTCTGTGTTTTTGAACTCTGCTTTTGACGCACGGAATACATTTATTTAAATGTCCGTCCATCATTCGCGAATGTTTATAAAACTCAGTCAAAGGTTTCTCTACGTTGCACTGTCGGCATACCTTCATGATTACTCCTTAAAACGGTATGCCTTAAGTATACCATTCTAAAATGGCACATCACCACCGTCGTCATACGCTTCAGCTTTGGGTGCTGCGCGTCGCTCTTGCTGCGGCTCTGCATCGCGTCGGCCGCCTTGCAGGGCTACGTCACCCACGCGAACATCCATTGACTTGCGCTTGTTGCCTTCTTTGTCAGTCCATTCGCGCTCGGACACGGTTCCGGACACGGTGACGGCTTGACCTTTGACCAGGTACTGGGACAGGGCTTCTGCGCGCTTGCCGTACAGGCTGCAGTTCCACCAAATGGTTGGCTTGTCTTTACCCTGGCCGTCTGCTACGGAGAAATTGCACAGGGCATCGCCGTTGGCCATTTTCTTAACTTCTGCATCTTTGCCGATGGTTCCGGCTACTGTAATTGAGTTCATGCTGCTTCCTTGTGTTTAGCTCTTGCTTCTTTAAATTCCGCCATGAGTTCGTCATAGCTGGCTGCGTCGGACACCTTGAGGTGATCAAAGATTGCGCGGTTGACTTTGAAGATAGACATGACATCTGCTTCGCTGCCGCACTGAGTCAGGCCTATGCGGGCCATGTCGATTACCAATGAACACCACTCCTGGATGTCGGTGCCTGGCTTGGCTGTAACTTTGAGCGACCAGGGTGCGTCGGCGCCTTCCATCTTGGTAGGGGCGGATTTCTTTTCTTCTGCCTTTGGTAAAGCACGGACCACCGGTTTAGCCGGGGCGTCGCTGCCGGGGCTGGCGTCCAGGATGTCATGCTCGACTATCTCCATGGCCGTCATCCAAAGATAGCGACGTTGATAAGACAAAACGGCGCCCAAATTTTGTATGGGGTGTGCGCCCTTCAGGTTAGCTTCGGCCATAGGGCTGGTTACAACGATCTGTGAGCCGTCTTCTGTGTCGGTGATACACAGAGTAGCATGTGTAGCATCAAACGACACTACGCCGCACAGGCCTACATTGTTAAAGATGTTCTGAATGTGGGGGATGAAATCACCCAACTCAAAATAACTGTAGCCCGCAAACTTGTTAAGCCCTGACTTCTTCATCTCTGTAGCCTGGAGTTTCACCCTGGCTTGCATTAGTTTTTTATGAACTGACATTGTTTTCCTTATGGGTTTACTTCGTTGACGATGCCGTGATTGGCTCTGATCCACAACATTTCGTGTACGGCCGCTGCGCCCGCAAGCACCAGCTCGGCTGCGGAGTAGGTGGTCCGGTTAAATTTTGGGTAGCCAGGTCCTACATACAGGTGGCAGTTGCGGTAATGCGGGACGTAGGTCACATCCCTTAGCTTGTAGGCTGCTTGTGCCACCACTGGTGCGGCTTCTCCGGTATTGCGTTTCATTGTTTAATCCTTTGTGCTGAGTGACTGGGGTGGGCTACCCACTTTTCCCCCATTGCTTCGATGGCCGCTTTGGCCCTGGCTTCGTTGCGCTGGCGAATGGCTTTAAGTTCTTCTTCAATGGAAACAATATTGTCTTCACGGAAGAATTCTTTAATTTGGTCTTGTAGTTTTTGAAACATCATCCAATCCTCATAATGTCCACCGAGTTGGTGGTTTTGTTTTGGAAGGTGGTGCAGGAGTTTTTTCCATACGTGCTGACAAACCATGACGTTACGGAGTTTTGTATGTTGTGGACCCCGTATTTGTCTGCGGGGATAGAGACTGTATCACCAACTGCCAGGTTATTTACAAAGCTGCGCACATAGGCTCGGGTGTCTCCGTGCGGGAATTCACGCTTTGGTTTCGCGGGCGGCTCCGGCGTCTTGTCAATGGTGTTGCTGTACTTCATGCCGTCTTTTGTGGTGATGACATAGTTGCATTCCATCTTTTCCAGGACGGCACTGACCAGGCCGTGGCGAACCCCGGCGGAATCGATCACAGAATAGGTAGAGCCAAGCTCATCCAAGACTGTTAGCGGGCTGCCGTGTAGTTCTTTGTCGGCGTCTACGATTGCAAAGGTGCAACCTAAAGCGCTGAGTGTTTTGATTGACCGCTCCAGTGCGGCCTTTTGAACGTCGTTCATTCTTTCTCCTTGAGGTAGGTTTGGTATTGATCACAGTACTGGGCGATTTGACAGAATCCAGAGCATCTGGTACGGTCGCCTTCACGCACCTCGATGCCATAACCCTTGGTCTTTGCGACTTCTAGGGCTGCCTCCGCTTCTTCGCGCGTCTTGTGAACGCTCTTAGCACGGGCGGCGCCGTCTTTCTTGACGGCATACATAGTGGGTTTTTCCCACATCTCTTCGGGGGTGCATTCAGAAATGCTCCCACCTGTTTCTGCATCAAAGAAAGCTGCTTCATGCAGGGCTACACGGCTCTTTACATAAGCTTCTCTTTCTTCAAATGACCATAGGGGAATGTCTATTACCACAATCGGTGCTTGCGGGTAACCTTCGCGTGTCTTGGCGTCCCTACGCGACCAGTCCCGAACGATAGCGACGATCTGCGCTTTGCAAACTGGTTTCTTCTTGACGCTCTCAACCAGGTAGGCGTACAGGTTTAACTGTGAGTGCCAGTCTTGTTTCTCATTCATCACGGCCCAGGCGCTGGTGACTTTGTAGTCAGACAGAATGGTGCCGGCATCGGTCAGCTCTTGCAGGTCGATGGCGCCGGATATCTTCCAGCCATCTACTTCGGTATGGATGCGCTCTTCTACGATATGGTGGTCGTCTTTGCCGTGTTCCAAGACACCGTGAACAGCGGTGCCGAACAGGGACCAAACCATGTCGGCTGCGTCTTCTTCTATGTCGTCCCAGTGTTTACGTTTGAGCTGGACAACTCGGGGGCTATTGAGTAGTTCAGTGGCCGATATGTTTGCCTTGCCCTTGCTGTACGTGGGGCGCTTTAGGACATTGACGATTGTCTCGGGTAGGTTGTAGTTGTTAGTGAGTTTCACGCGAGCCCCCGATCATTGATTCAAAGTGAGCTGCCCGGGCATAGACGCCGCGCACCAGTTCAATTGCTTTTGCCTCATCGATACGGTTTGCGCTCATCAATGATGCGTATGCCATACCCAGGGCCAGGGATGCGACCATCCCGTTGTTATTTGTTTTGTCCATTGCGTGATCTACGAAATAGGATGCAAGCTCATAACCTGAATCCATTAACTTTTTTGATTCTTCTTCCATTGCTTTCTCCTGACTGGTTGTTCTGTGTGTGAATGTAGCAGGTAGGTGCATGTACGTCAACAGTTTTTTTATATCTGGTATAAACGCCAATCAACATGAGGACTTTTGTATGCGACGAGCTGCCAGGCGCGACGACAATGAAAACGAAATAGTTCTATTCCTGCGGGAATGTGGGGCGTATGTGAAGCCGGTTAACCATGCCGGCCTGTTTGATTTGTTGGTGTACTACAACGGCCATACGCTTTTATTTGAAATAAAAGATGGAAGCAAAGCTGCATCGGCCCGCGATCTGACGGCGGCGGAACAGAGGTTCCATGATGAATGGCCAGGTAATAATTTATTTATTGTTGCATCGGTAGAAGATGCGGTTGAAGTTTTAAAAAAATGTGTGTAATATGGAATCATTCCAGAGGGCTGGTTGGTTTGTTGACATTTGTTTCTCCTTTGATTGGTTTAGTGGCTCCGTAACTGGGGCCACTTTTTTCAGAGGCAACACACATGAGCACTTGGGCGCCAAAACGTAAGGCGAACTAACCCAGAAGCGGGAAGCCACAGTACACGCGGTCACTGTGGTAGCAAGACGGGGAAAGAAGTGCTCAGTTGTGTTGGTGGACAGCGGGTTAGCGCCGCTTGTTTTTCCTTGTTTCGGTTTTTACACAAACACTGCTTCATGTGCCCACCAACAACTTACAGGAGCTGCTATGAAGATTACGGTCTATTCCAAATCAGCTTGCCCACAGTGCGACGCTGCTAAGAAATTACTCACGGCCAAGGGCATGGCATACGAAGAAGTTATGCTCGATGATGAAGCCGGCCGCATAGCTTTCTATGAGAAGTGCGGGCCCGCGGTTCGCCAGATGCCACAGATCTTTATCGACGACCAGCGCGTCGGTGGATTGGCTGGATTACACCAGGCCTTGTGCCAGATCACCCAAAATTCTGCAGGGGTATTGACAGGTCCTGCCACTATTTGATATAACCGAAGTGTTGCCGTAGGAAGCAATAACTTTGAGGCCGTTTACACATGCGTTCCGCTTTACCTAATGCTTTCGTGGCGAGAGACATTAGGTAAAGTTCCTACCGGACGCAGTTGTAAACGGCTTTTTTGTTTTAGGAATTGGACGGGTATCGGGTTAGCGCCGGTACAGCGCTCCTAAAAAAGTGGACGAAACACTGCTTCATGTGAACCGTCCAGTTCCACCTCCTACGGCAACCCTCAGAGCGGGTTAGCTAATAGGCCAATGTCGGGGCCGTACTCAAGAAACCGATGGCGCTTTAATAGACCCCCGGCGCCGCAGCGTTTCGTAGCGACTGCATAAAACGACCAAGCAAACCGACAATCAGCGTCTGGCCCACGACACGGGCGGTCGATAGTTGAATACGACGTTCCGCGAGCAGCAGGTTTCGACTGGCTGGTGACTTCCATATACCTACCACTAGGGTACAGGTCGGGAGTCTCGGGGGTCTGCTATCGCTATTTATGCTGCCTGATACAAATAAACAGGAACAACCTGTTGCAAAGTATCTTGAATACGTGTATATTTGATTTCAAGTTTAAAGGAGAAGCGTATGACAAAACACGGCGGAGCTAGGATTGGCGCGGGCCGGCCGGCAACACCAGTAGATGTAAGAAGGGCGATTGTGCTGCGTAAACAGGGGTTTTCGTACCGACAAATTGCAGAAAGATTTGGGGTAACAACCGGAATTGTGCGGCGGGCAATCACAAACCAAACAAAAAAGGAATCCATATGAGAGAGAAAACAGGCGGCGCAGCATTCCCAACACCCAGGTTTATGGTCGATGATGAATCGCGGATCCTGGGCTTTTCCATTCACACAGACGGCATGTCGCTGCGGGACTACTTTGCAGCCAAAGCTATGCAGGCATTGCTTGCAGGCGGCTCACACCCCAACCGGTATGAGCTGGCAGCCGATGCATACAAAGCAGCTGACGCCATGCTAGAGGAGCGCGACAAATGAAACCAACCAACCGAGAGCTGTGCGTGGTGATGGCCATGTTCCAGTACAACTGCCGCAACGAACGTTTAATGTGGCAATGGTTATTTGAGTGGGCTACCTGGGGCGAAGACATGGGCTGCCATGTAGATGCCCGCATGCCGGTGTTCAAGCCCAGGAAACCAAAGCGCAAATGGAAACATCTGACCAATTCCGAAACAACGGCCATCATCAAAAAGCTACCAACCTGGCAGACGGATCACCTAAATACATATTTGTTCAAGGTATTAATAGAAAACAAATTGAAGGAGAAAAACGCATGACCAACGAAGAGCGAGAATTGGATTTGCTGGTGGGCAACTTGGAAATGGAGGTGAAGCGTCTGAGACACATTGAGAAAACAGCCAGTCTAGTTGTCAATGTTTTTAGTAACACAATGGATTATCACATTTGGGATCAAGCCATGGACGCGCTAGAGGCTGCGCTGAAGGAGAAACCATGACACAAGATGAAATCCTAGATGCACTGCACAAAGTGGTGCAAGAGAACAAGCACTACACAACGTGGACTGTATCAACCCCGCACTTGGTTGCTTTGGTCAAGTTAGCCATTGAGCATGAGCGTGAGGCGTGTATTGTTGACATTCAAATGTGCATCCCAAGGTCGGGGCATGACACGCCCGAAATGATTTTTGCCAAGAAGGTGATGGAGCGTATCCGAGCAAGGAGCAACCCATGAACAGAGAAGAAATCAATGCAGTTCAACAACAAGTGATTGCACTCAGGACAGAAGCCCTCGCCCTCATCATGAAATATTTGTGGGGGATGGGGTATGACAGAGAGATGGTTAAAAAAGCCGCTGATGCTTGGTGGGATATGAAGGAGAAAGCATGACCCAAGATGAAATCATGACAATGGCTAGACAGGCGGGGTTTGAGGGGTGCGCTGAACTTACTTGGGAAGATGTTATTTGCACCGAGGAACTTGTAGCCTTTGCCAAGCTAGTAGCACAGCATGAGCGTGAG
Source organism: Ophiocytium majus (assembly GCA_032358315.1). Lineage (NCBI taxonomy): Eukaryota > Xanthophyceae > Mischococcales > Ophiocytiaceae > Ophiocytium > Ophiocytium majus. The sequence goes on along the minus strand of JAULBY010012814.1, from coordinate 3,316 downwards.
GCGTGTGCAGACATTGCCGACAGACTGCCTCGCACCTATCGAGAGACAAAAGAGGCGCATGAAAGGGCAACACTTGAGCCATTCCATCCATCACGATTTGGGTTTGATTTTGCTGAACTGAGACAGGCAGAAGTAATAACACACGCCATCCGAGCAAGGGGACAAGCATGACTGACTGTCCAAACTGTGAGTACCACAGGAAACGAGCACAACTGTGGCGTGATGAAGCCTACAAACAAGCAGGGCATCCGTTGCCTGAGCGTGAGTGGCGAGACTTGACGGAACTAGAAAAGGCAGAGATCACAAGTCTCAAGTGGTGGGATTGGGAAGATACTTTTGATATTGAAGGATTTATCAAAGCCATTGAAGCCAAACTCAAGGAGAAGAACACATGACACCCGAAGAACTGAATCAATTTATGACTACAGACAGCGTTACTGTAGAGGGCATCACTGATGAATACGTTTGGTATCACGCCAAGCTATTGTCTGCAAAGATGAGCGCATGGGATAACGACTTTCAGAAACTTGTCAAAGTTATGGAGTCACGCCATAAAGAGCACCTACAGATGGTGCAAAACGCTCTCAATGAGAACCGCATACTAAGGTTGCAACTGAAGGCAAAAGATGAGCAAATCAAAAACACCTGAGCCACTGTACAGGCAGTACGTGCCCGAAGAAGATCGTGGCAAGACAATGGTCAGCAAGTACTACCGAGTTAATCAGAACACGGATGGACTGGGTGTAAGCCTGCATCCGTACCTTGTCGAGTGCAACATACGAATTGACTTTGGTTTGGATGGCAGCATCTACAAGGTTGAGTGGAGTAACAAAATACTAGGAGAAAGAAATGAGCGAAGCACAATTAAACGTATGGGAAAAGGCGCTGGGATGGCGCAAGCGGCAGATGATTCAGCGTCAGCTTGATCCCATCTCAAACAAGATTAGGAACGACGCCCTGGAAGAGGTGGCTAAGGAGGTGGACAACTTCAAAGCTTTTGAGAAGGACACCATGGCAAGCTTTGCCGCCTATGTCCGGGGCCTAAAGCGATGATCAAATATATAGGAGCAAGAACATGATTGAGAAAGCATCAGCCGATGAGCATCAGGTGGGTGGCGACCACTATCACAAGATCGGCATCCAGCCCTGGGCCGTCATGGAATCTGTGCTTAACCGCCAGGAATTCATTGGCTACCTGAAGGGCAACATTATCAAATACAGCATGAGAGCTGGCCGCAAAGAGGGCACGGATGACGCTGCAAAAGCATTGCATTACAAGCAAAAGCTTAATGAATTTATAGGTTTTGACGCACCATTTTAAGGGGATGAAATGTTAGATAGAAAAGAACTAGAACTGAAACTAATCAGGCTGGACGGCGGCACCCAGGTGCGCGCAGCAATCAAAGAAGAAGCGGTGATGCGCTACGCTACGGACCTAGAAGGCGGCTCGGTCTTCCCTCCGATGCGGGTATTCTTTGACGGCACAGACTACTGGATGTCTGACGGCTTCCACCGGTATCACGCAGCCCTGCGTATTGGGATGGCCACCTTTCCATGCGAGGTAGAAACAGGCACCCCCAGGGATGCCCTGTTCTTTGGTAGTAGCGCCAACAATCTGCACGGCCAGCCAATGGACAACGCTGACAAGCGCAAGGTCACTATGATTTTCGTAGAGGACTTTGAATGGGGTGAGTGGAGCAATGCAGAAATTGCCAGGAAGGTGGGCGTGTCTGCTCCGTTCGTTGCCAAGATGCGTGGCGAAAGCGCGCCGGCCGTTCGGAAATACATTACACCCAAAGGCAAGGTAGCTGAGAAGCGTACCCCCGAAAAGAAAGATAAGCCAGCCAAGCCAGCGAAAGAAGCGCCGTTAATTGAAGCGCCTAAACCTGCTGATCCACCCGCGGTAGACCACCGCCAGGAAATGGTAGACGAGCTGATTGCTCAGAACGAAACGCTCAACGACCGCCTAGCTTTGAAAGCTATGGACGCTACGGCTGACGAGAAGAAGGCAGCAGCCGACCTCATTAAACAATTACGTGAAGAGATTCGTATTCTGAAGTTAGAAATGAACGCGGTTAAATCCAGCCGGGATAAATTCCAGTTGGAAAACGCGCAGCTCAAGCGTCAGATTTCCATGCAACAAAGACAACTTAAAGCCTACGAATAAACAAGGCCCAAGCCGGCGGGCATAGTGTGCCGGCAGCGGAGAATCAAAATGAGTTTACAACTAAGGGATTATCAAGACGCTACCCTGGCAGCGCTACGCCAGGGGTTTGCAGAGGGAAAGCGCGCGCAGATACTGTACGCACCGACCGGAGCGGGCAAGACAGAAATGGCCATTGCTTTGCTCAATGCCACCAGGGGTAAAGGTAACAAGGCAGCCATGCTACTGGACCGAATCATTCTGTGCGACCAGACCAGCGAGCGCCTGGAAAAGTATCACATTCCGCACGGGGTTCTACAGTCAGGCCATTGGCGCTATCGGCCGTATGAAAACATCCAGGTTTGCTCAGCTCAGACGCTGGAAAAGAGGGGCTCATTCCCGGGGTTAAATCTTTTGATTGTGGACGAGTGCCACACAACGCGGCAGCAGACAGTTGATTTCATCAAGAACAATCCGGAGGTGCGGGTCATCGGGCTGACGGCTACCCCTTTCACCAAGGGGCTGGCCCATATCTATGACAACATCGTCAACACCATCACAACAAAGGAGCTGGTGGATCAGAAGGTATTGATGCCTCTACGTGTCTTCATTGCCAAAGAAATAGACATGACCGGCGCCAAGAAGGTGGCGGGTGAGTGGTCCCAGGCCGAGGCATCCAAGCGGGGCATGCAGATTACCGGGAACATTGTCGAGGAGTGGATCAGAAAGACCAATGAAATCTTTGGCGGCCCGCGCAAAACGATTGTGTTCTGTTCGGGCGTCGAGCATGGCGCCGACCTGGCCGCACAGTTTGCAGCCGAGGGCTATAACTTTGTATCGGTCAGCTACCGGGATGATGACCAGTTTAAGCGGGATGTAATTGAAGATTTCGCCAGGCCGGACACAGAAATTCATGGATTGATTGCCACGGATATCCTAACCAAAGGCTTTGATGTCCCTGATGTAATGATTGGGGTGAGCGCCAGGCCGTTCAGCAAATCTTTATCGTCGCATATCCAGCAGATGGGCCGCATCATGCGCCGGGCTGACAACAAACAGTTTGCCGTCTGGCTGGACCATAGTGGGAACTACTTACGTTTCCAAGAGGATTGGGAAGCGGTCTATCACAACGGCGTCGAGACCCTGGATGACGGGAAAGAAAAGGCCAAGAAA
>JAULBY010012803.1:0-22499 GCA_032358315.1 Ophiocytium majus | reverse complement strand
CCCCCCCCCCCCCCCCCCCCCCCCCCCCCCCCCCTCCCCCGCAGCCCGCCGTCACCGTCGAAACCATAGCGGGCCGCGCCGCCGCGAGCCTGGCGGGCGGCTGCGGGTTCGAAGACGCGCAGCCAGCGACACGCGCCCTGCTGCGCACGCCCGCGGGCGTCGACGTCTGGCGCGCGACGGCCGCCGCCCCGGCGCAGCCCTCCCCCGCCCTCGTCTTTGTGGCGGACACGGACAACCACGCGGTTCGCGCGCTGAGCGCGGTCTGCTCGACGCCGTGCGAGAACGGCGGCGCGTGCGTGGGCGGCGGGGGGGGCGCGGGGTTTGGTGTGTGTGTGTGCGCGGCGGGGTGGGCGGGCGTGGACTGCGCGACGCCCGTGTGCGCGGTCGCGTGCACGGGGCGGCAGGTGAGGGGGGTGTCATGGCTGTGTCTCGGTTGCAGTGGAAGTGTGTGTGTGTGCCTGAGTGTGTGTTATAAGGAGTGTTGCAGGTGCTGAGGGAGGGGGTATGGCAACCCTCGTCATCAGTTACGCTGGAGCCAGGCATGCCGCTCAAGTGACGGGAGGGCGCGCTGTGCCCGCCGCGGCAACCGCCGCTCGCATGCACCAACCTGGGCAATGCACGCATGCCCGCCTCCTGCTGCATTGAGTCACCACTGAGCAATGCATCTGCCGCACCGGCTGCGGCTCCACGCATCCTGCACCCGCACGCCGCCCACACCCACCTCCCGCACCCGTGGCGCACCCTCGCTGGTGTGTGCAGAACGCACACCGCCTGCCCACCCCCCTGAACAAAACGCCGCCGCCCTCCCCACCCCCCTCTTCCCCTGCCGCTCTGCCGGCAACAGGTGTGCGTGGGCCCCGACACCTGCGACTGCGTGCCTGGCTACACGGGCGCCCCAGCATGCACGACGCCGCTGTGCGCGCAGCCCTGCCTCAACGGCGCGGCGTGCACCGCGCCGGACACGTGCACGTGCCCGAGTGGCTGGTTCGGGCCGTCGTGCGAGGCGCCCGTGTGCGCGCAGACTTGCGGGAACGGCGGCAACTGCACGGCGCCGGCGCACTGCGAGTGCGCGTCGGAGTGGGGCGGCGCCGACTGCCGCGTCCCCGTGTGCGCTCAGACGTGCTTGAACGGTGAGGGGCGGTGGGGGGGAGGGGGGGGGGGGGCGGCCCTACTGCTGAGCACATGCACTTGAAAAGTGCAGTGAGCACAATCGATGGTGCCCCAAACACAGGGGCGCATGGTAGGGGGGGGTGCCTTGCTTCACGCGTGGCCGATGGTTGACAAGCCAGCTTCCAACGTGTGTGGCTGGCGTGAGTTTTGCACGGGTGTATTGCACAGCCTGAGGCTGGGCATGCCTGCCCGCAACGGGTGTGTCAGCTGATGGCGGAGAGGACTCGCTGTTGGCATGCCGCAGTGACATAATGCAGCGGAGTGGCACCGGCCAGGCCTTGTGCAACACATGCTACACACACCTCCTTCTGTTCCTCGTGCCACCACCGTAGCGCGCTCACACGGTGACCGCCGCCTAGAGCACTTGCGGTGGCGTCAGCTGGTCCCCACGCCCCCCCCCACTCCCGCCATCAGCCCCACATCACACCCTCTAACCGCTACCCGGCAAACCACTCGTGCTCTTTTGTGGCGTCGCACAGGCGGCTGGTGCACCGCGCCGGACACGTGCACGTGCCCGCCGCAGTGGACGGGCCTCGACTGCAAGCTGCCCGTGTGCACGCAGGGGTACTTTGTCCCCCTGCCCGCCGCGGGGTACCCCACGGACGCGCCGCGCTACCTGCCGTGCGACCTGAGGGGCTGGTGCAACGACACCAACGGCTTTGACTGCGCGCAGGCGCAGCGGGCGTATGTGGGGGAGCTGCCGGCGTGGGGAGCCGCGGGGCGCGGCGTCACAGGCTGGAAGGTGCGGCGCTGCAGCTGCTGCTGAGCACATGGCGTGTGCTGCGCGCACAGCGCGCTTGCTACTGAGCACGAGTTGTCTGCTGAGCACACAGCGCGCTTGGTGCTGAGCACAAGGCATCTGCTGAGCACACAGCGCACTTGCTGCTGAGCACAAGTCATCTGCTGAGCACACAGCGCGCTTGCTGCTGAGGACAAGTTGTCTGCTGAGCACACAGCGCGCTTGCTGCTGAGCACAAGTTGTCTGCTGAGCACAAAGCACGCTTGCTGCTGAGCACAAGTTGTCTGCTGAGCACACAGTATGCTTGCTGCTGAGCACAAGGCATCTGCTGAGCACACATCTGGTCTACATGTGCTGAGCAGGCTGTGGCACCCGGTTGGGGTTCGTGTCGGCAGTTGTTGTGGGGCACAGAGTGGTGGGCGCGCCGCTGTGATGGGCGGGCTGCTAGCTGCTGAGCACAACTGTCTGCTGAGCACACATCCGGTCCGCATCTGCTGAGCAGACTAGCAGCCTGTCAAAAATCTCACTCTGGGGCACAGGGGCTGGATGGGCGGGGCTGGTGCGCTGTCTCTGTGCAGATATGGGGGTGAACACTTCGTTTGTCTGTGCATGGTGTGCGTGTCATTTTCTTGCGCCGAGCACTGGGATTCGCGAGTGCGCGCCCCCACGCACGGGTGGACGCGATTGCAGCCGCAGCTGAGGCCGGCCCGCAGGCACCTTTCTGCTCAGCAACAGTTCCTTTTCATCTTGGGCGACGGGGGCTGGGTAGACTGGCCAACACCATGGCGTTGCCGAATGCCTTTGGCGCTGTCACACAGCGCACTGCCTTCTGCCGCCCGACCCAGCATTTCCCCTCCCCCCTGCCCCCACCTCTGCCCCCCCCTCTGGCTGCTGCAGAGCGAGCCCAGCGCGTGCCTCTTCCTGGAGCTGGAGCCCCTCGCCAAGTCCCCCCTCTCCTACCTCTACGCCACCAACTCCTCAACGCCGCACATGCGCTACAGCGCGCAGGCGCCCTACAACGCCACCGGCGCGGACGCCGCCGCCTGGTACCCGCCACAGGGAGCGAAGGCCGGCCGGGCGCCGCCGTGGGGCGGCGCGCCAGACCGCCAGGTCGCCTTCGCGTCGCGCTACAGAGTGGCGGAGGGCGTCTACGTGTGCGCCAACGGCGGCGGGTGCGCGGCGCCGAACGTGTGCGAGTGCGCCGCGGGGTGGGCGGGGTTCGACTGCCGCGTGCCCGTGTGCACGCAGGGGTACTGGGACGCGGCGCAGGCGGACTTTACGGTGCGCACGCGGGGGGGGGGGGGGGGGGGGGGGGGCGGGGGGGGGGGCGGGCCGTGTTTGTCGGCGTGTGTCTGTGTGTGTGCGCGCCTCAGTGGCCGGTGTGTTCATATACTTGAAGTATGGTATTCGAAGTATACTTTTACTAAGTGTACTGCAAGAAGTATTGATTACGGTACACACTTCCAACTGCATACAGCCCCCCACGCGCACCTCTGCCTGCAGCCCTGTCTCACCACTCAGCACCACCGCATTTTGAAAAACAAAATGCTGGGGTTGTGCTCAGCAGCCTCCCGCCCGCCGCCCGCTCGCCACCGCGCGCAGAGCGGCTTCCACAAGGCGGACGAAGTCACCATTTTCGACGGCTTCATGGACGCGCGCCACGGCGGCGCGCTGCGGCAGCAGTGGAACTACTCCAACCCCGCCTACATGCTCGACGTGGAGGCGCTCACCGCCAGCGGCACCGCCGTCACGCACACGCCCACGCAGCAGGGCGTCGTGGTGTACCTGGGGACGGCGGGCGGCTACCGCTGCTCGGTTCGTGCGTGGACGGAGTGGGAGAACGCCGGCGGCATTGTGTCGTCCACCGAGCTGCCCAACTTCTGGTCGCAGTACATGGACAGCGTCATGCAGGCGAGTCAGCAAATCCCCCCCCCCCCCTCCCCCCTCCCGGGTAGGGGGGTCACCCCCCCTCGGCCACCTTTCAACGCTTGAAGCCGCAGATCGGCCGCAAATCGTTACTGAGACTGCGCGCGGCTGTTGACTGCCACCCCTTGGAGTGGCTGCCCCCCCGCACCCCCCCAAGCTGGCCATGTAGAGTCGTGCTTGCTGTTGATGTGCGCGCGCTTGCTGCTATGCGGCGGGTTGTGACCGCGGCGTGGGCGGAAAGGAGTGCAACCTTCGCGCGCCGCTGCCAGCGGCAGCTGCACGCGGGCTGCACACTTGTGTCGCGGCGCCGCCAGCCGCTGACACCCGTGACTAGTGATGTGATGGGCCCCAGCATGTGGACTTTTGCATTATAGTACTTCTGACGTACTACTAGTAGTAGTATGCTCTATGACGTATGTGAATACGGCATATAAACGTCATCGGATGAGAGTGTTTGCACGGCAAATACGCCGCATATCGCGATTTTGGACGGAAACATGCATAAAAATACGGCGTACATATGTGACACATAAAAGTACTACAAGTACAGTGCCGTGACCCATCACTACCCACGGCGCTATGAGCAGCAGCGCCGCCGTCGTGCATGCTGATGCAAGAGCGTGTGTGTGTGTGTGTGTGTCCCCCCCCCGCCCAACGCCCAACGCTGTACCCATGCAGGCGGACGGTGTGACGTACACCACCTGGAACGGCATGGAGTGGCCGCCCACGCACCGCCACACGGCGCGCCTCGACAGGGCGGACACCACCGCGGGCGGCGCAGACAACAACGGCGCCGGCGCCTATGTGTACACGGACAGGGGATATATGCGGCCCGGGGTGTGGGAGCGCACGCCTCAGGTGCGCAGGAGCGCAGTGCTCGCAAGGCCACATAAGGGTGTGGTAGTGGCCGGGCAGCGGCTTGTCGCCACTTGTCAGCGTGTGCTACAAAGTGTGTGTGGGGCGCGGGGGGTTGCGTCGATGAGCCAGCGCACACGGCCACGCACTGTGCTCAGCAGCTCCCATGACAGCGTACGATGTGTGTACTTCAAGAAGTACTTCAAAGTGTATGGCACTTCGAAGCATGTACATACATGTGTACTTCTGAAGTAGCACACCTATCTGATCCCTTTTTCTGGTCACGGGCACCGTGTGCGAAGGGCTTTCCGCGCCCTAAGCGGAGTTCAATAAGAGTACACAGGTCAATGTATGTGGGGGGGGGGACTTAGAGGCACACACAGGGCTTTCCGCGCCCTAAGCGAAGTTTAATATGGAGTACATTGTATCATACTTCGAAATACACTGCAACATGTTTGCATGTACATACTGGTACAGAAATACATCTGATGTGAGACAAGTGTCGTGCGAGGTGTGCCGCCCCAGACACGGTGCGACCCACCGCCCCTCAAGCACCTGCCGCCGCCGCTGCGCATGCCCCCCCCCCCTTGCTGTGCAGGCGTGGCAGCCGGGCGTGTGCATCATGGAATTCCAGCGCGTGTGCCACAAACCAGATGCCCGCGGGCGCGAGGGCGTCAGAAAGGACACTGACCTGGTGTCCGGGTTACCCGAGGTGTATGTGCAGGACACGGACCTGGCCTACCGGGCTCGTGTCACCTATGATGACTGGCGCGAGACCGCTCAGGTTGGTGCCGCACCGCACCCCTGGGGGGGCACCGGCATTGCTGTATCGCACAGGCGCCCGCCTGCCCTATATTTGTCGGAAGTGCTGTTTGGCATTGCCAGTGTAACGGGAGCATTGCTGGTGGGCACAGTTCCTTTTTGGTGTGCCTGTGAAGGTCTCGCGTGTCACCTATGATGACTGGCGAGAGACCGCTCAGGTTGGTGTCACACCGCACCCGGGGGGGGGGGGAGGTCACTGGCTTTGCTGTACTTCACAGGAGCCCACCTGCCCCATAGTCGTGGGGAGTGCTGTTTGGCATCGCCAGTGCAAAGGGGAGCATTGCTCGTGGGCACTGTTTTTTGGTGTGCCTGTTGAGGCCTGGTCGGACAAATGCCCTTTGATGACCATGGTCGATGTGGTTTCGGCTACCATTTACTGGTACTTCCGAAGTATGTATCGCACACACGTGAGCACGAACCCCCTCTGGCCCCACGGCCTTCTGCCGCGCCTGCATCTTCATGGGGGGAAAGGGCAGGGCACTGTCTAGGCACGCCCCGTGCCAGCTGCCCGCCAAGCCGCAACGGAGAATTGCTCCCCACGGCGCCCCGCAGCGCACGCGCAAACGCATTCACACGTAGTCTTTGACCTCTTGTCCACACACAAGGAATTTTTGGTAGACAAGCACCCATAGTTTGCGCATGTACTTCTAGTTTACCTTTTTCTTAGCACAGGTACGAAAGCTATCCGAGCTGCATTATTTCTGTTTTTGCACGGGGAGCAGAGGGTGCTACTAGTACTAGATGAATTAAATACTGTGCACTTACGATTTAGTGCGGAGTAGGGTCACTTCCTAGCACCCCGCACTAAAGCGAGACCCGCATCAAACCAGGTAGGGCATTGTGTATCATTCATGTAGAATCATGTGGTCTGTGACAGGTATGTGGACCCCGCACTAAACCGCATGCCGCACTAAATCAAAGCGAACTAAATCGCGAGTGCACTGCAGTAGTAGGTTGCTCACTTCTAACACCGGTATTTCCTTTGGCACATGTTTTAAGGACTGGTCGACCTGTATGCTCCTGGTCCTTTGCATGGAGAGCAGAGGGCGCCACGACTACTAGTGGAACTCAATACCGTTTTCTCCCACACAACCATGTTTTGTTTTGTTTTTTCGCATGCGCGAGCAGGGGCGGTGGTGGCAGAAGGACGGTGAGTGCGTGGACCACGCCATCCGCGGCTGCCACAACAACGGCACGTGCGTGGCGCCTGACACGTGCGCGTGCGCGCCCGGGTGGACGGGCAGCGACTGCAGCATACCCCTCTGCACGCAGACGTGCCACAATGGCGGCTTCTGCACCATGACAGGCGAGCCCACGCTGCGGCCGCCCCGCCGCCGCACGCACCATGCCAAATGCTGCAACTTCAACTTCAACATGGTTTTGCCTGGTGCTGCTGAGCATCGCCGTCGGTGCTGCTCCAGACGCCGGTTGATGGTGGTCATGGCGACGGTAGCGTCCTCTACAAGCACAAACTGTTACAGGGAGTGCCAGCTGGGGGCCGAGGCTCGCAGACCGTTACGGTCGTTGCACTTGCGGCTGCCGTCCCTAAGTGGACCTACGTAGGCCCTTGCTGACACTACCACTCACGGTCACCACCCGCCACCCACCACATATATACTCGCGTGGCGCCACTAATGCCCCTGCTGCCACCGCCGCTGTCGCCGCCGATGCCGCCGCCGCAGACACTTGCACGTGCGCCGCGGGGTGGGCTGGCGACGACTGCAGCGTTCCCCTGTGCGCCCAGGACTGCAACAACGGCGGCACGTGCGTCGCGCCGGATGTGTGCAAGGTGGGCTGCCTGCTGCTTGCTGGCGCTTTCGCGCCGCTGCGCCGGTTTGGTCGCGCATGGGCGGGCGCCAGCCGCGTCGCCGCCCTCGCAGCGGAAGCACGCGCACCCCCCAAGTGCATGTAAGAACAGGCACTGGCATCTCTACCGTAGTGGGGTTTTTCCCCCTTCAGTGGTTGCAACACACAGCACACAAGTGTGGTCAGTTCGCTAGCAAAACAGGCTGAACAAGCCTAGCAGACTCATGCATCCTCTGCACCTCATGCTGCCCTGTCCCCCCTCCCCTCCCCCCCCACGAATCTCTCCCGCCATCCCCTCCCCCCGCTGCCTGCTGTTGCTGGCCACGGCGCGCAGTGCCACCAGTGGGACACGGCCTGGGTCGACGGCCGCTCCGCGGGCGGCCACCCCCTCTTCCGCAAGCCCAACGGCGACCCGCAGCTGACCGGGTGGACGGGCTTCGACTGCGCGACGCCCATCTGCACGCAGGCGGCGACCTTCGACCTCGTGGGCTCGCGCCCGCCGGTGGCGCTCGGCGGGCGGGGGCCGGACGGAACTCTTGCGTGCGCGACCGTGCGGTGCGCGCGCTACGACGACTCGTACACGTCGACGGCGGGTCTGTCCTTCCAGAGCGGCTGCGGGGCAGACCCCGTCGGGACGAACTGCTGCAAGGCGGCGGGCGGCGGCGCGTGGCGCTGCCTGCGCTGCACCACGCAGCTGCTTGCGCCGCACAACCTGACGTGCGGCGACGCGAGCGCCGCCGCGTCGACGGTCGGCGTCGACTACGCCGCCTCCAACGTGGTCGACAAAGACTTTCTGTGGGAGGACGGCAGCGTGCGCGTGTGCGGCGCGCGGCACGCCCCGTACCCCTACTACGTGGACGCCACGCCCGGGCGGAACTCCACGCAGTTCTCCTCTGACCTGGCGCGCAGCACCGCCACCGCCCCCCAGTTCCTGTGCGGCGTCGCGCAGTGGGAGCAGGGGACGTTTGACGGCGGCGCCGCCGAAAACGCGACGCTCGTCAACTGCAGCGTCGGCTCGGACTTTGCGCTGGAGGCGGGGCGCCACGTGCGTGTCAACTTCCCAAACTATGTGCAGGTGCGTGCGTGTGAGGTAGGGACTGCCGGCGACTTGATGATCCACGCTGCCCACACAGATGCCCCACACCACACGGGCAACTGTGAGGGATTTTTTAGGTTTCCTGTGGTTGAGGTTTTGGTTTTTGTTAGTGTTCGATTTCATTTCTTGTCTTCACTCTGTGTGGGCAGTCTGTGTGGGCAGTTCGGAGTATGCGAGTTGGGGAGTTGGTAGGACTTGTCCGGATCCAACAACCCGGGAACTGGAGGAGGGCCGAGCGCGCGCCGCGCGCGGTTCCCTTTGCAGGCCCCGACCGTTGGAGCCCCGCGGTTGCTCACTTCTACGCTGCTTGCAGTGGGGGCGGCACGCGCTGTTGGCGCGCCTCTGTTGCTGGGTACTCTGCGAGCTTCTTTGAGCGACACGTGCGCATCAACTTCCCAAACTACGTGGCGGTGTCGGAGTGTGAGGTACAGTAGGGACTGCAGACGGTGGTGAATACTATGGCCGGCCACGGCCTGCCCGCTCGGACGCCCCGCACGCGTCTCGACCTGGTTGCCGGCTTCCGTTGTAGCGCCCCAGTGGTGCTGGCTCGCCACTGCGGTGTGCACAGCAAAGATGCGAGCAAGCAAGCCCCCACGTGTGTGGGGAGGGGGGCGGCGGGGCATGGAGTTATCCCCCCTGTGATATGCCTTGGTCGTGGCGCCCGAGTGGTTAGGTGGAGGGGGTGCCATGGCGCTACGGCAGCTGCCGGCGGTCATCAACATTTCTCACATCGGTGGGCGAGGTGTGCCTGGTTGCCATCGCTGTCGCCACTGCTACCTGCTCCTGCCACATATGCCTGCGACCGCCGCTTCAGCTGCCGCCGCAGCATCCGCCTGTTGTGCCTCACTGCACCCCACACCTCTGCCGCCGCCGTCGCCACTGCCGCTGCCACCGCCACGAGCGCACGCAGATCGACGACGACACGTGGGTGCAAGGGCCGCTGGTGCGCGGCGAGGGGGTGTACGCGTGCCACAACGGGGGCTCATGCATCGGGCCCGACACGTGCACGTGCGCGGACGGCTGGGACGGCTTCGACTGCCAGACGCCGCTGTGCCGGCACCTGCAGCCCAGCGGCAGCGTGACGTCGTGCCAGAACGGCGGCGTGTGCGCCGACAAGGACGACTGCAGCTGCGTTCAGGTGCTTGCCGAGGGGGGGCACGGCCTTGAAGATGCGCACTTCAACCGTTTCATGCATGCAGCGAGGCGCTCAAAAGCCGGCCATGCAAGGACGTTTATCTAAACTCTCTTTTACACGAGTAGCAATTCTATTGTTGTAAGAGGGGGAAAGGGTCTGAATAAAGCATGTTCTTTTTCTCTTAAACAATTTTGTATACAATCAACTTGTCTTAAATCACGGTTTGTGGCAGATACAGCACACCAGGCAGCCAAGTCCGAATCACGCCCGCGCCGCCTGCCACTCCGGCTGTATCTCCCCTCGCCACCCCATAGGCATAGCCCAGTCTAAGGCTCACGCCTCTGCCGCCTGCCGCCTCCCGTCGCCCCCCCCAGGCGGAGTCAGCCCTATGGCGTGTGTTCCCAGGGGCGGTGCGCGGGCAGACCGGGTGGGCGGGGACCGACTGCTCCCTGCCCGTGTGCGTGCAGGGGTACTTTGACCCCTCGTGCGGCGGGCTGCCGCAGGCGCCGGGGGGCGAGGGCTGCTACCGCTGCGCCAACGGCGGCAACTGCACGGCGCCGGACGTGTGCACGTGCGCGGAGGGGTGGAGCGGGTACGACTGCCGCACGCCGGTCTGTGAGGCCGTCGCGGACATGCTCACACGCGTAGCGCTGGACACGGTCGACGAGGAGAAGGTGCGTCTTGAAGTGGTCTTGGGCCATCGTGGGCCAGAGTATAAACGTGTTTGTGAAACAAACGTCGAAGTATGTCACTGTTTGGGCATGGGAATATGGATATAAATGCTTGCCCGTGTGCGAGGCCGTCGCGGACATGCTCGCGCGCGTCGCGCCCGACACGGTCGGCGAAGAGGAGGTGTGTGTGTGTGCCGGCTCGGGCCACAAGTATAAGGTGTTTGTGTTTATAAGTGTATTTGTACGGCATGTACGTCGTATGTCGCTTTGGGGCATAGAATTATGGATGGAAGTACTTCAGAAGTACTTGCCCGTGTGCGAGGCCGTCGCGGACATGCTCACGCGCGTTGCGCTGGACACTGTCGACGAGGAGAAGGTGAGTGTTGAAGTAGTTGTACTTCAAGTATGAAGTTGCGCTGGTATGTACTCCAAGTACTTCTGAAGTAGTATGAAAAAGCGCTTGTTGGTGGGCGAGAGCCCAGGTTGCGCAGGCCGGCACGTGGCCACAGCTTTGCACAGCCAGAGACAAGAAGTGCCACAAGCTGACGTCGTTTCCCGGCTCAAGTGCTTCTAGTGATTGGTCTGGTGCTGGGCACGGTTGACGAAGAGAAGGTGCGTGCGCGGCGCCGCCTTGGGCCAAAGCAGCTCTATTATTTATTCCGAAGTGCCGCTAGTTCATGAACAGAAGTGCCAAAGTAACTCGATTACTAGTTCACAAGCAGAAGTGGTTACCCGGGTATAGTAGTTTTAGTATTTGTTCTCGTGCACGGTTGACGAGGAGAAGGTGCGCGCGCGCCGTCTTGGGCCCAGATATCTCTATTCCTGGTTGTGAGCACTGGTATTTTACAAAGCAGAAGTGCCGAAGTAGCTCGTACTTCTGAAGTATACTAGTTACAAGCAGAAGTGGGTACCCGCGGCAAGTGCTTTTGGTGCTATTTCTGGCGCCGGACACGGGTCAATGAGGAGGAGGTACGTGCGCCGTCTTGGGCCAAAGTGGTTCAATTTTTTTGCGCATGTGGGCGTGCATGCGCGCATGCCGAGGCAAGCCAGCACGCTCAATGGCGAAGGCGCCTGCCCGGCAGCGTGTACACACGAACTCACAACTTTGAACAAGTGCCAAGGTAGTTCTAATACTAGTTTGCGCTGGCGGGCGGGCGAGAACCCCAGGTCCTGCAGGCCGACATGAGACAGCGGCCATGCGTGGCGCCGTAGAGACATATTCACAGCTTTACACAGCCAGCAACCCGCAGTGCCATAAGCAGATGTGGTTGCTCGGTCAAGTACATGTACAGTACTGATTGTCTGGCTTGCTAAAAAAATAGCTCACCCCACCCGTTGTTTGCGTTGTCAGCTATATAAATGCTAATGGAAACAACTTTGCAGTGGCTCCGAAAGTACCCCCCCCCAGCCCCCCAGTGTGTGGGTCCGACAAAAGTATTAGAACAGGGTAGTTACCTAGGCGCTAGACGGGGTGGTGCAGTTTAATGCTCGCACATAACATGGCGTCTGTCTGCTGCTGCTGCTGCTGCTGCTGCTGTGAACCACCACCACATGCGCCCCTTGGTCACCGCAGGTGCATGCCTTCGAGTCGGATCCCTGCAGCATGGTGGCCCTGCACAAGCCGCGGCTGTGGAACGGCGCGTGGTACACGCGCGGCAACTGCACGGCGCCCAACAGGTCAGTGCAGCGGCGCAGTGTCTCATGGCATCCCTACCGGAGGCATCGGAGTAGTGCAAGACCTTCCCCTAGTATAAGACCCCCCCTCCCCGAATAAGGCGTCCCTGGTCTAGTGGACGAGGGGCATGTGGCTGCAAGACTGGGGGTCACTTGTACTACAGTAGCATACAAGTACTTCAAGAATATAGGCACTTCAAGAATATACCTATATTATATATAGTATGGTAGTAGCATACAAGTACTTCAAGAATATAGGCACTTCAAGAATATAGGTACTTCAAGAATATACCTCAGAAGTACAGAGAGAGTTGAAGTATGTAGTATAAGACCCCCCCCTTCAATAATGCATCCCCGGTGTTGGCGACGGCCGATGCGTGGCGACACAACTGGGGGGTCTTATAAATGTTTCGATACTCACGCTAGTTGCCATCCCTGCAGCAAGGCCCTTTGCAGCCGTGTGTGTGTGTGTGTGTGTGTGTGCCTGGCGGCTGTGGCAAGAGCTAGCCCTGCTGCGGGCGGCGTTGCACAGTTGTTTGAGATGGTG
Source organism: Ophiocytium majus (assembly GCA_032358315.1). Taxonomy (NCBI): domain Eukaryota; class Xanthophyceae; order Mischococcales; family Ophiocytiaceae; genus Ophiocytium; species Ophiocytium majus. The sequence goes on along the minus strand of JAULBY010012803.1, from coordinate 10,058 downwards.
TACCACTTGGCGGTGCCTGCAGGAGCACCTAGTAGTTTTCCTGTTTTGCACTTGTCGGCGCGCAAGAGCGCATGCCATGCATGCCAGCATGCTCGTGGCGATGGCACATGCCCAGCAGCGTGATCACACAAACTCACAACTTCGGACACCCAAGAGCAACAAGTGCTGCTAGCAGGCATCCCTGAGCCGCCGGCAGCCTATGGTTCGACCCGCATAGTAGTAATGGGGAGTGTGTAGCGCGCACCGTGCTCAGCAGCATCCGTCGCCGAGCCCAGGTACCCAAATGCCAGGCGCACACCACCGCAAACGCCCTCACAACGCGGCAGAGGGACCGCCCTGCTGCTGCCGCACATGCCACAGTCTGCTGAGCACCGCTGCGTGTGACCCCACCAACACAGACGCTCCCACCAACCACAGCACCGCCACACGCGAGCGTCCAACCCCCCCCCCCTCCCTCCCCCAAAATGTACAATTTGCCGCTCCCCCCCCAGGTGCACGTGCACGTGCTGGAACGCCTACAGCGTGCTGGCGTGCCGCGAGACGCACGACCAGTGCGACGGCCCTTGGAAGGACCCCCTCGTTCACTTCCGCGACGTGCTCCCCAACGGCCACCTCTTCGGCACGCGCGCGTGCGTTAGCGGCTATGAGGGCCTCTCAGACTCCGAGGACCGCTTCACGACGTGCCACATGGTCGTCTACGTGCCCACGTGGGTGCAGCGCCAGTCGATACCGCTCATTGTGGGGGGGGTCTTCCTGGGGTTCTTTGGCAGCATCGTGTACCTGCTCGTGCGGCGGCGGCTGCGGCGGCGGTACCTGCGCGCCAAGATGGAGAGGCGCCGCAGCCGCCGCAGCAGCGACACCGCGGGACTGCTCGCCGGCAACCAGTAGGAGGCCGCAGCGGCGCTCGCCGCGGCTGCTGCTGCTGGCGGTGCCTGTGCTGGCAGGCGGCGGCGGCAAAGGCGCCGCTGTGACTAGAGAGCCTTCTGCGCCGCGGCGGGCGCCGCGCCATGCGACGCCAGCACCTCCCCAGCCCCTGCGCCTGTCCCGCCGACGCCGACGCCAACACTGCAACGTCCACCGCAGCGGCGCCCGCCGCGCCTGCTGCCGGTGGTGGCGTGTGTGCCGCTGGCAGGCGGCGGCGGCGGTGGCGGGCGCTGCGCTAGTTGTCTCCTGCGCTGCTCCCAGCGGCGGCGGCGGCGGTGGCACAAACGGGCGGTGCGCTAAGACGCCCCGTGACCGGATGGCCCGACGTGTGTTGACAAGCATGTTTGCCACACTTGCGGACAGTCCGTTGGCGTGCTTGTGGCGCCCCTACCCTCATCGCTACCGTCGATGCAGATAATGGGTGCACGCCGCGGCGCCGCAGTGCGCGCGCTGTCGTGTGCAATGCCAGGAGAGACGGGTGAGAGCGGCCGCGCCAGGCACCGCTGGGGCTGCATGCGCACCTGGGCGGTGCACTTGGGCGGCACCAATCAACCAACCGGAGACAGCTGCTGCCGGGTGGAACAGCCTCCTGTGCGGCACCTGCCGCCGCCGCTGTGGCATCCGCCGCTCAGGCAATGCCTTCTGCCGCGGCACTTGCGAGCGCAAGGCAGCAAAAGAGTACTTGGAGGTACTGGCTGCTGCACAGCGGCACGCCGCGGGCAGTCGCAGCGCCACGTGCCGCACACGCGCTTTGCGACACCACCTGCGCTTGTGCTGGCCCGCGGCCGTGCCACAAGCGCTGCCAGCGAGGCGCCGCTTTCCGCTACGTTGGTCGTAGCGTGTGGTGGGTTATTTGGTGCACAACCCTTTGATAAGCGCCGCACAGTGCTCCTCCAGGGATGTTGGTGTCAATGAAAGCTACAGTCAGCCTCTGCCCTTGGCTTTAATGGGTGCTGTGTGCGCGCGCGTGCGTGCACTTGAGGTCCTGCCGCGGACAAGAGAGTCACCGTTGCCTGCTGCCAGTGCGCCGCTTTTGCTGGCGCGCCCCCTTAGTGACTGCGTCCAGCATCGACATGGCGCGGTGCCGCCGACACCCTGCGTAAATGATGCACAGGGTGTAGTGCGGCCACTGCACCCACGCATGCGCATGGCAACTGTCATTGGCACCGCAAGAAGGTCTTAAGTTGCACTGTGTTTTCTTGTAAGACCCCCATGGCACCACTGCTTGTGCTAGAGTTTAGAAGGTACTGCTGTCAGGTGCACTGCACACATGTTACTTGTGTAGACGCGGATGGCTGTGGCAATCAAGGCGCGTGCGAGTGCAAGATGAGCCGCAGCCGGCAAGCGTGTATCCACACTGTGGTGTTTTGTTTGTGGAGCAATGATGCCTACCAGCACACTTCAGAAGTAGCTGGCTGGCATTGCCTGTCACATGACTGCACAGCATCAGCACAAGGCCCTTACCTTGCTACAAGCACAACACCCCAGCAGAGGCGGCATGCAGGCGCTTTCACTGCACGTGCATGCATGCAGTGCGCCATGGGCATCAACAAACACACCACGCAGCGCACAAGTCTCACGTACTCTCAGTCACTGCTGCGGCAAGAAGGATAACGGTTGATTATGCGTGTGACTCGCTCGCATGCGCACGTCCGCAGCCTGGAAAGCCAGGGCTAGCGCCGACGCTGCTTTCTACCGCAACAACTTGTTGTACAGCACCCCACACACACCCCTGAGTGCACCTTGCCGCAGCCGCAACTACTGCCTGGCAGCTGGGCGCCGCGAGCAATGCGACAAGTAAACCCTGTAGCTGGCGGTGCTTCTGTGAGCGCCAGCTGACTTACACGCGTTCGGCGAGGAGAGGTATGGATGGGGGCCGCGGGGGGCGGCGCAACGACAGCGCGAGGTACGCATGCCGACTGCACAGAGAAGCTCTTGCTAGGCTCGATGGGGGCCGCCGCAGCACAATTGCAGCGGCTGTAGCCTGGCAGATAATACAGGTATGTGGCAGCCCGGGGGGGGGGGGCGGGGTGGAGCGCACACCGCTACTGGCGGCAGGGCTGGGAGCAAAAACTATGGCATCAGCTGCTGCTGAGCACATGCACAGTGGTATGTCACGCATGCACAGTGGCGCATGCGCGCTGCAGTGCCGGCTGGTGGGCACCCATGGGTGCAACTTCAGCGCGCGGCATGGTGCTGCCGGGTCACAATATCAACAGAGAGTGGGGGTTGGCGGTCGATCGGCGAAAAAGTGCGCCTAGTCAAGGTGCCGCCCGCCCCGCACACCCTGTGCCGCCGCGCCACCGCTGGCGGCGCCCACGCACACAGGTGCACTCTGCGGGGCACTGGTGCTGCTGCTGAGCACAATGCCGCTGCTGAGCACAATGCCGCTGCTGAGCAGCTCAGGCGGTGGGGTACAGGTGCAGTGAGTGCACCCAGCTGTCGGTGAGGTTGGTGACCATGTGCGTGCCGTGGCGGTTGTGGATGAAGGCGGCAGTGCCGGGGGCGGCGGGCCTCCACATGTGCTTGCTGATGCGGCCCGCCGTGTCACGCCTGATCTCCGTCAGCTCCGCCGTGTTGGGCTGGTCGCCCAGCACCTTGAACCAGCAGCCGCCGTCGGCGTGGGCGTGCTCAGGGCTGCCGCTGTGGGGTGAGAGGGGAAGAGGGGGAGCGGAGGTCAGTGACTGCGGCGAAGGTGGTGCGAGGGGGTGGGCGTGGTGCTGTGCGGGCTGCGGCAGGCATGTCTGCGTGTCGGGTATTGCAGGGCCGAGCATGGGCCACTTGTGACACATTGTGGGAAAGGCACAATGACTGTGTGTGTGCCAGTGTTCCGCAGGGCGACCGCTGACACCAGTAGGCGGTGCGAAAATTGGTGCGTCTCAGCAACTAACTCGCCACTGACACTGCTGTAGTAAACTGCAATCATTGCTGCCCCCGCTGAACTACAAACGAGGTGTGTATGTGTGCCACCGTTCCGCAGAGGAATCCCCGCATCAGTAGGCGGCGAGAGAAAAAATTCACCCAACGACGACTGCTCAACGTGCTGCCTGGAGCTTGACATGAAACGCCGACATGCTGTCAGCGCAGCAGCAGCACCAGCAACGTGGTGGCTGCCACCTGCCACCATCTCTAACATACAGCGAAAGATGCGACCGCGCGGCGTCACCACAGCAAAGAACACTGGGTGCACTGCCTAGGTGCCGCTGCGCAGGGGGGGCAGCGCCTGGCAGGCCGCCGGAAACGAGATGCTCCGACCTGCTACGCGCACGTACTACTGCAGTAGGTCCGTCATCAATCGTCAACTTACTGTCCAGGTCTCCAGGAGATGACAAAGAGCTGCGCAGGCCCCAGGTCGCGCACAAGTATCTTGTTGTAGGGGAGGGCGCCGGTCATGCTGGCGCGGGCCCTCCAGTCGCCTGCAGCGCGCGTAGCACGCGAGGAGCAGAGGTGAGCAGCTGCCCGTGTTGCTGGGGTGTGCCGTTGCAGTACAACGTGCTGCAAGTTGAGCATGAAGGGGGGGGGGGAGTGCTCACCGAGCTGCAGGCTGCGAAGGAAGGTGCCGCCGTAGTCCTGCGGAAGGGGGTGGGGGGTGGCAGCGGGAGGTGGTACCGGCGGGTTAGATCCTGTGTGGCGAGCGCACGGTGGCTCTGCGGTAGCAGCTCCCGAAGGTGCACGCGAAGTGGAACAGCTTCAACAGCGCAGTTCGAGTGCGTACCTCAAAAGAGCGGCCTGCTTGGTGGGCGACGACCAGCTGCTGGTGCAGTGTGTCAAGGGTGCTGTGCTGAGGCTGCGCCGCCTGCCGCACTCTCACCGCCCCAAGCCCCAGGGGGTAACACGACGCCGCCTCGAAGCTGGAAACAGCGAGGCTTGACAGGGCCTGCTGCTGCTTCCTGAGCATGGCAACCGTGCTGGTGCCAGCTCGGGGCAGGGCAGTGGAGAGGACCATGTTTCGGCTGGGAGGCGGTGATGAAGTAGGGGGTGCGGGAGCTGTGAGGGTAGTGAGGTCTTGGAGTGCTGGCCTGCTCTCTCCCTGCCGCGATCTCCGGCGTTGACTGCGTCTTGCTTCTCTGTATTTCACAGGTTTTGAGCCTGGCCGCCCGTTCCGCAGCAGGTTCTTTTGGGAACGAACTTGGAGGGGGTATTCTGCCGAGTTAATTTTTTGTTGTGGGGTGGTCGTCGGCGCACCGCGCGCTGCCAGGGACGACTGGCTGGCAGAAGGCGGGGCAGGTTGAGTCTTGCCGTTGGCCGTTTAATCCGCGTCACAGAGAGAACAGCATAAAGGCACGCGCCAGGAGCGCAGGTGCAGCCGTTATCCGCGTGGGGTGGGCGGGCACCCCCAGGCACTTCTCATGCGGAGTTGAGCCGCAGCGCCAGCGCAGAGCAGGCCGCGCCGCTGCTGCTGCCCCGCTGCTTTGCAGCCAGCACACTGGCCCAGCAGCCCAGCATTCCCTGCCCGAAGGCTTGCCTCGCCGTTGCGTAGGCTGAATGCACCGTCTGAACTCAGAACGACGCCAGCAGCATGTTGACAAAGCATGCAACAGCCTGTGCGTGTGTGCTTGCTCGCATGCCCAAGCCCCCTGATGCAGATGACCAGGCAGGGCACCAAGTAGGCAGGGTCGTATTCATGAAGCGATGACAGTCACACGCCGAGCACATACACAACGGCAACACGGCAAGACGGTAGTGTTGTAAGCAGGACACTACAGCACCTACACGGTACACAAAACGAAGGGGGGCAGGGCATCGCATCTGCTCACGGGCAGCATGACAGTGTCAAGCCTCAACAGGCATGTGAATATTCAGGGCTGTGCTGGCCTGACATATGTAAATACAGACGCCTCCCCCCCCCATGCCGGCGCCCGCTCCCGCATCGACTCGGACGTGCCATGAAGGAAAAACCTGTTGTGCGCACAGGCGCCAACAAACCTTTGCAGCTGAAATTGCATGCCAGCTCGGCAAAATGGTGCACCCTGCCCGCCCTCCCCGACGGCTGTTACCTAGGCCGCACGCAGTGCAGCACCGGCAGCACCACCGCAGAGTACTACCTTCAGGCACTACTTCGGCAGGCAGCTTGCAGCCCCTCCCCAGGAGGCACCGCAGCACTGCAGGGCACAGGGGCCCGAAGGGGGGGGGGAGTGATACCCGCCAGCGCTTTAGCGGCACACAACAGCGCTGGTGCTACGCCGTGTGGTGCCGTCCGTCGCTACGTGAGGCCCTCCCACCCCTCCGCCGTCCGCATGACGTAGTCTGCGTCCATGAGGTTGGCGTTGTGGATGGCGTACAGGAGCTTGGCGCGGCACGCCTCGAGCGAGGAGTAGCGCGGCAGCGCGAGGGAGAAGAAGCACGTCTGCGCCAGCGGCAGGTAGTCGTCCGGGCGCTCCGCCGTGGCCGGGTGCGGCGCCGTGAGCGTGAAGTTCATGGGGAAGTCTGCGGCGCTGGGCGGCAGGCGCGCGCGCCCGCTGCAGAAGAGCACCTGCAAGGGGTTGAGCCGCACACAAGGGGGGGGGGGGGGGGTCGGGGGAGGGACGTGTTATGGCTTGTGCGCACGCCATGGCGGGTGTGTGTCGAGTATATGGGTAGTTATGGGTCAAGGCGTCTAACGTACTAGAGGTACGAAGTATTTATACTTCTTGGAGTACGTCGTACAAATTGCGGCGTATTTCTATGTCCAAAGTCGTGATACACAGTGCATTTGCTGTACAAATGCGTTCGTTTGCACGCGCCAAACGCCGGATTTACATGCGTTGTGCCGTATGACGTACTACAGTTCTAGTAGTGTAATGCAAAGTTGATACACAGTGACCCATCACCACACATGGGGGCCGCAGATGGGGTGTGCCGTCTCGGCCCGACACGCATCAGTGACGTCACAGTAGCGGAGGGCGCCGCAAACTGCTGCTTGTGCCTTGCAAACAGCAAAGAAGAATCGGTTGCAGGCCAGAAGGGGGGGCAGTGCTCAGCGCACAACAGCACCCACCAATGCGGCGCGGTCCCGGTCATCCATGCCGCGCAGTGCGGACCAGAAGTGCAGTATGTGCGGGTCGGTGGGCGACACCCCCTCGTACTCGGTGACGCGCTCCAGGAGGTCAACGTCAACCTAATGTCACACACACCGCACCAGCAAAGCAGACAGGGGGGCGAGCATGTGCACACAGAAATGTGATCAGGTGCATGACTGCTGCTACCACTGTGCAGCCATAGCGTTGGCCAAGCACAGGCACTTTGCAGGGCGTCGTTGGGCTACGCCCAAGAAGTGCCATCTCGTGTGCTTGGGGCACATGGCAAAATAGGCCTGCGCTCCGCGACTGAGAGGAGGAGGGGATGTTGCAACGGCTGCTGCCTCGTGACAGTGTGGAGGAGCCAATGCCACATCAGCAATGCTGGCAGCAGCCAGGTTCGCCAGCACCAGTGGCAGCACCGCTTATCCTGCTGCCGCTGCCGCCCCCAGCAGTCGGCAGGCGCAGTGAGACAGGCGCATCAGCAGCAGTGCAACAGCAACTGCAGGGCAACAGCAGCAGTACACAGCAGCAGCTGTTGTAGCTCACCTGTGGTACACCACAGAAGAGCTCCTCCGCCTCTGCCGCCGTGAACAATGACAGGAGCTCCGCCGGCACCACCGCGGCCACGCCAGAGTACAGGCCCTCCAGGCAGCGCGCATGCCGCGTGAGGCACAGCCGCTCTGCTGCCGCCACGGCGCGTCGCCGCACCGCGCCGGTGAGAGGCAGCACGCCAGTGGCGTCCGACGCCTCAGAGGCACCGCCTGCAGCAACAAGTTCAACATGATGTTGAAGTTGGTTTGGCGCTCCCACTGCAGTGCTTGTGAGAGCGTACAGGCGTTGTGAGTCACAAAACACCCGTGGGCGGGCTATATCTAGTGACAGCATAGACGCAGCAGCATGCACATGAAACGCGCCGGTACCCGCCACAACAGACCGCTGCGCCAAAAGACACTCAACCCAAGTTCACACTCAACTGCAGCCGCGTGCATTCGTGCACCGAAAACGCTTTCATCAGTACCCTGCACTAGCGCCTCATACTTGTCATCACACAAGCCCGCTGAGGGCCCGCTGCCCCACCTGTGCCGCCAGGCGTGCTCAGCACTTCGGCGAGCACTTGGCGCTCCGTGTCGGGGTCCAGCCGCCCGGCCTCGGCGTCCGCCAGAGCCCGCGCAACCGCACGGTCCACAGCGTCTAGGTCCACACGCGTGAGCACCTCCCCCACAATGGGGCGCCATGCCAGCGTGGGAAGCGCCAGCGGCACGTGGATGCGGTGGCGGCCTGCGCAGTTTTTTTTGTTGTTGGGGGTGGGGGAAGGGGGGGGGGGGGAGCGGCGGCAGCAAGGAGGCGAAGTGCCATGCGGGCGTGAGTGCGGCGCGTGTGGCGGCGGCAGCAGCGCTGTGATTTGACGTGTTCCTGGTGTCACGTGTCACGGCTGGCGGGATTGACGGCAAGTGCCAGGACATGCACTAGCCTCCCACCCCACAGAACCGACCGCTGAGCTACACGCCACAACCCCGGCGCGCCGGCACACCCACCTGCGGTGCCCAGCAGCCGCCCCAGGTGCCACAGCAGCGGCCCAGCCTCCCCAACGCCTGTGAAAAACATGCGGTCCTGCGCCGGGCCGAAGCGGCTCTGCGCGTTGGCGGTGGGCTCCAGCAGCCCCAGCAGGCCTCCAGGCTCCTCCGCCACGGCGGTTTGGAAGACCGCACGGTAGGGGCCGCCGTGGTCGTCCACACCCTCGCCCTGAGGTGGTGAAAGCGGCCGTCGCACATGGCGTAACAGGGGTGTGTGCGTGAGAGGGATGTGGTGGTGGCGCAGCAGGGAGGGGTGAAGGCTGGGTAGCGCAGGCCTCCAGGGCCGTTGACGTTTCAGTGAGGCGAGGGGGCTGTCCAACCATATTGCGCAGGTCAGTTTTGTTTTCTTGTACCGGTACCTTTGAGGTACTTGGAAGTATCTCATTTGATTAATTGCCCAGGGCTGAGCATGTGGGCCACACTGCAACACGTCGGCGCACAGGGGAGGGCGCAAGCATGCACACACCACCCGCCCGCATTGTGTTTCGCACGCTCACAACCGCCGCTTCACAGCATGCCTCCGACCGCCACGGCACAGGCACGAAGCGGTGCGGTTGAGCACCACTCTCACTACCAAACGCCGCAAACACTACACGCGCACAGCGCGCAGCTACCAAAACCCGCTGAAACCCCAGCACACTCACCAGTGCGCGGACGTAGAAGGCGCGCGCCTGCGCAGCGTCCTGCATGTGCACAAACGCGCGCCGCAGCTCCCTGTCGTCCCACGACCCAAGGGCATCCCACAGCTGGCCCAGCAGCGAGGCGCGCAGCCGTGGCGCCAGGGGCGCGGGCTCGCCTCCCGCTGCTGCGGCGGCGGCGGCGACGCGCGCGCGCATGCGGTTGATCTCGACCTGCGGTGCGGGTGGGGCGGAGGGGTTGGGGCGGGGGGGCAGGGGGCATCAGCTGCGAAGGCGCGTGGAGGACCGAAGTTGCTTGTAAAGTGGGGGCGGTGCAGCAGGAAAAATTGGCGGCGCTGTGCGTGAAGGGGCTGGCAGTGGAGGGCTTGGTGTGAGATGTCTGTTGATGAGCCGAGGCTGGAAGCGACAGTCAGTGCGCCGCCGCTTTGGCTGGCACACACCGCCACCAGAGACCACTCCCCCATGACAGCAGTACCACCTGTGGGCATGCCAAGCAAACCCGCTAAGAGCGCGCTCTTGCAACCACACAAGCGCCGCTTGCCTCGTGTATGCTCTCCGGGCGCTCGTACTCGTCCGGGTTCGGCATGGTGAACGTCGTCGTCTCCGCCACCGCCAGCGCCCACAGCTCCGCCTTTGTCCGCGTCAGCAGCACGCCCCGCAGCGCCGCAAGTGCCTCTCCGGCGGGCCCACGCTCCGCCGCATGCGCCCCCCTTGGTGCATCCGCCGCGGCAACCGCCAATGCACCACCGCCGCCGCCCACCGCCCCCGCCCCCGCCCCCGCCCCCCCCCTCCACCGCGCCACATCCACATATGGCGCTGCCTCTGCGGCCGCCGCGTTCACCGCCAGCAGCAGCGCCAGCCGTGCGCCCAGGGCGTCGCCGCCGCCCCCGGCGGCAGCGGCGGCGGCGGCGCCTTCGGGCAGG
>JAULBY010012792.1:0-22956 GCA_032358315.1 Ophiocytium majus | reverse complement strand
CCGGTGCGCATGTGAGCGCATGTCTCGGGAGTAGTGCACAAAGGTCAAGAGTTCACTTTGGGTGTTGTTGTTCGGTTTGGCTGCTGGTACAAGCGAGTGGCACAGACGGGCCCGGGGGGGGGGGTGTCCAGGCGGGGGCATGCCGAGGTACAACTTCAACTTGATGTTGATGTTAAGCCGACTGCCGCAGCTGTGAACACAACCATGAGGGCACCTGCACCCACATCACAACAGCGCACATGCCACAGTTAGTGGATCTGTCTGCCGCACGGTTATGGTAAAGGTTTTGATACAAGGGCGTGGTGACACATGTCACGGTGGGAGGAGAGTGGGCTGGCACTGACTGCTGTTGCCGCTGTCAATTGCAGAAGGCGTCGAGAATGCCTCATGCAATAAGCACACGAGGAACTCCCGTTGAGGCAGGCTCAGCCATCCACCCGCCTTGAACCTGGCGGGCAAGTGAAACACACTCAAACACTCACAAACTCATAAAAATACCATACTCACTAAAATAGAATAAAAGCACTTTTTACTGCTACAGTACAAGTACAGTCTATGTGTATTGCATTTGTCAATAGATCCATCTATAAATAATCAGAAAAATGAATCGAAATGATGTTGTGTGTTGTCAGCTGTATTCGAGACTTCACACATTTTCTCGTACGCGTGACAACCAGTTGCATCATCGCACCGGCGCACCTGCACCCAGATAGGTCGAGGGCTTCAAGCTGCGGGCAGGACAGTTCCAATTCTGCAAGACCGTTCTCATTCTGCACAGAAAGTTCCTGGAGACTCGGAATGCACACGCCCCTGCGCTGTCCACCCAGAGAGCAGTCCCGGGAGCTGGCACGGGCACAAGAGGTGCACATGTGCACGTTATGAGTGAAAATGTGTGCCCGCTGAGATCTGCATCGTGACGGGGCCCTAGATAGGGTTGCCAAGACCTGGGTTTGCGGTGGGCAGCGGCAGTAAATTGCCAGGCCAAAGGCTGTGACACACTTTGGCGGCTTGGCCAAGGCCAGAGGTGGCTCCCACAGCTGCTTGCGCTGGGCAGCTGTTGGCAGCAAAATATGCACCACGGTGCACAGCTGGAAAAGAGGTTTTTGAGGTGCGAGGTGGGCAAAGACGGTACCCACCACTGACAGTCGGCGCCAGCGGCCTGTACAGGAGAGGCATCGCGCTCCCCGGCAGGCAGGAATTACAGCAACGTGGCGGCATGCGCCTCAAGCCCGCCAGTCACAGTCGAAGCCGCGGACGCCGCCGCTGCTGCCGCCTCCGGCGCTGCTGCTGCGACAGCATCCACACACTTGTTCACAAAAAACCCACAAGCAAGCGGGCGCGCACTTTTGCCAAAGCAGACCATGCCGCCACTGCCGCTGCTGTTGGTGTCGGGCTGCCATACTAGCCGCAGCGACCCCGTCCGCTGCCGCCGCTGTCGCCTACATGCCGCGTACATGCTGCGACTTATAGACAAGACTTCCAGCAAAAACTGACATTGTGTGTGGCGTACGTGGGTTGCATGTTGGGCTGGCCGCCGCCGCTGCCGGCGTTGGTGCTGAGCCAGCACAGCCGCGCGGCACCACCACACACAAGCGCGCGCAGACGCACTCACTCACCTGTGTCCTGCAACCAAGGTGAGCTGCTGCAGCGGCGGCGCGCTGCCAGCGGCCCCTGCCGCCTCCAGCGCGGCCAGCACCACCATCGGCGGCAGCTCGGCGACTCTCGTGGCCTCCAGCGTCCGCAGGCTCGCAAAGGGCAGCTCCAAAGTTGAAGTTGAAGTAGCTTGAGTTGAAGTTTGGGGCTGTGCTTGCGAGCCGCGGGGGGAGTCGTGGGCCGCGATGGTGTCGTCTGTGGCAACCACAGGTGCAGGGCGCAGAAGTGAGCAAGTTACTTCGAAGTAGGTCATAGCTGGTGTGTGTGTGTGATTTTGAGGGCAGGGGGGGACGAGCAAGAGCCCATGCCATGCATGCCAGCACACCCGTGGCGGTGGCACATGCCCGGCAGCGTATGCACACGAGCGCACAAAATTCTCTGAACATTCAAGAGCAACAAGTGCTGCTAGCGGGCAGCCCAGAGCCGCCGGCAGGCTGGGGCTCGACCTTCTAGTAGTAACGGCTGGTGGGTGCGTGTGCTTTTGAGGGCGGGGGGGAGGAGAGGCGGCCGCCAGAGCGTATGACAGTGATGCCGTGACCAGCGCTGCAGAGACAGCCGGCTGTCCAGTTCATGAAAGCTCGGCGGCGCAACGGAGGCTGAGCGCCGGCTTGTCATGGCCGCGAGACCATCGTTTGGCAGTTACCCTGAAGCTGACATGCGGCTGGTGCTGACGCAGAACTAGTGCTGGGTAGCGGCGTATGACATACTACGAGTATTATATATAGAAGTACAAAAACGTTACCGGTACCATATAAATTACTACCAGCAGCTGTTGGGCATGTGCCATGGCCACGAGCGTCCGGGCATGCATGGCATGGGCTTTTGCACGCCCACAAGTGCAAATAAACACAGCTGCTTGTACAACAGAGTACGGCGTATTTTCCACGTATCTCCACGCTAAAAAAATGCGACACGCAGCGTATTTGCCCGTACAACTACGTGCATTTGAGTACGCTATATGCCATATTTATATAAATATATTTACATGACATATTTACATATATATTTACGTGTACGTTCGATGGCGCATAACGCAAAGCCTCATACCCTGCGTCTCATCACCACACATAAAACCGCAAGCCAAAATGTGCCTTGGCCGCATGTGGCGCACACACCCTCCTTTCCGCCCGCCACGCCGCCCCCACCATCACTGGCCCCATGGCTGCTCTCGCCGCCGCTGCCGCCGCCATCCCCACCAGAGTCGCTTCCGCCGCCGCCACCGCCGCCGCCGCCGCCGCCGCCAGCGTCGTCAAGTGTCAACGCCTCCAGCCGCGGACACCGCTCGTGGAGGCGGCGGAGGGCCGGAGGGGGGGCGAACAGCCGCGCAGGCGCTTGTTTGTAGGTGCGGACGGAGAGGGAGAGCAGGCCGCGTGGCAGGACGGCGGCCAGGCGCTCTAGGCAGAAGCCTGCGGGCGCAAGCAAGCGTGCACAGGCGCGCGACAAGGGGCGTTTCGCATTTGCTCAGCAGTTTTGGTGAGCACGTAGGGGGCAGGCAGTAGTTGGCAGCAGCGCACTTTCTGCGGGAGCGAGCAAGCTGCTTTTGGCGCACGCGAGCTGGGCCAGCGAGGGAGGCAGTGTGGTGCGTGGTGAGCGTGGGCTGCCAGTGGCAAACGAGGTGGGTGTCACAGTCGCAGCTCTGTTGGGGTGCCGCTGCGGCCGCTTGTGAGCGGCCATTGGTGAGCGTGTTGGAGATGAAACGGTTGTGCGGGGAGCATCCACAGCCGGTGCTGCAGCTGGGTTGGCAAGCTGCATGGTGTGGGAGCGCGCGAGTGTAACCCTCACTTCAACTTGAATTTGGAGTACTTGGACTTGAAGTTGCAGTGGACGCAGTACATGTCTGAGCCTGTTGCCATCACTGACACGTGAAGACCTGAAGCCCCGCGCGCCAGCCTGCGCACCAGAGCTCGAATGGTCACGCACTCTACCTGCAGCATCGTCGGCGGCAGCAAGCCGACTGCGCAAGCGCCCCGCTCCCATGAGCGCATGCGCCAGTACAACGCCACCAACTTCAACAGTTCTAACCAATAACTTCAAGTGTTCAGTCCAGAACAACGAGGCGCCACGCCGACGGCACATCAACAAGTACACACCCCGTCTGTACTGTGATTCTCTGAGTATGTGACGCGCCACTCACATGTACGGGGGCCATCGCCGCTGTCTCCACCACCGCCATCATCACGTGGCGCCGCCACTTCCAGCTCCAGGCCCTGCAGCGCACACGCCTGCACCCCATCAACACCCCTGTCGCACAGCGGGTACTGCGCTGCCCCTGGCAACTCCCGCCCCCCATCCGAAGCTCCCTCCCCCCCGCTGCGGCGGAACACAGCAACGGGTGCAGGTGGGCGCGGAGTACAACGCAGGCGCAAGGGGTTGAGAGGTGCAGCGGGGAAGGGGAGGGGGCGGGTGCGTATAGCAGGCGCTACGAGGGGCAGCAGCAGGCATCCCCCAGGGGAGCGCGGCGCGGTGAACAGCCGGCGGCGGCGTGCTAGCGGCGCCTAGCACTGCGCACATGGAACAACACACGCTGCGCATCACACGAACCAGCCTGGAGGCGTTGCGGGTGGTCACCGTAGTTAAGGGTGGAACGGCATTGAAAATTCTTCCGCCCCTGGCTCCGTAGTGGGCCGAAAGCCGCACTGCGCTTGGGATGCGACAATTGTCGGTCGCCTGCGGAGCGAGCTTGCGGGCGGGGACAGCGCTGCTAGGCCCCGAGCTGAGGCAGGGGCGCCTTGGCTGCAACCGCCTTACTACCAAATTCAACTTCAAGTGACAACTTCCACTTCATTGAGGACTGGCCCTCCACTCCCCCGGCGGCAGCACCTGGCGCCGCCGTGCGCACCCTTGTTGCGCGCAAGCACGTCTCGCTGCCGAGCGCACCCTGCCAGCCCGCTTCAGCTATCCATAATTCGCACCTGTTCGCACACGCCCCAACATCGCTGTGGCAAATGGAAACCAGAACTTCAATCACCAGCGTCAAGTGCAAGTGCTTGCCTGCACGGGCCCCACGCGCCGGTAGGGTGTGGATGAAGGGTCAAAGTTGCGCTGAGCTTGCATAGGCGCGGCAGGCCCGTCCAGTGCCACGCGCCGGCGGGCGAGAGGCGTGCGCACTCCCTGCAGGAGACCCTCTCCAGGCGCTGCAGGCCCCTGCTCAGCGCTCGAACCGCCGCGTCGCTGACGCCTGCGCACATCATGAACAGGTATTATGTGGTTTATATGTTTATGTCAAATTGTCAATATACACAGAAGTGCACACAATACTACTAGTAGTACATGAAAAAATACTACTAGTAGTACATGATAAATGCAATAAAATTGCAATAAAATTGCACTCCCTTGCAGGAGACTCTCCAGGCGCTGCAGGCCCCTGCTCAGCGCCCGCACCGCCGCGTCGCTCAAGCCTGCACGCGTCAAGAACAGGTATCATGTGGACATATACTTCAGAAAAAAGTACTTGGAAGTACTACGAGTATCAATATACCGGTACCAATAACAGGTATATGTACATGCACATATGTGTACACACATACTTCGTAGTGCACATGATGTATGTAGCAGCGCTCACGCCTGCGCACGTTTATGCAGAGGCAAGGGCCACAAGAACAGGCATTCGTGCGTCATACGTACTTCTGAAGCATTTATGCTTCGTAGTCGGCGGCGTTACGAAATGCTTTCTACGTTTTAGTGCTACCTCAAAAGGAGAACGAGGGGTGCGGCCACTCTTTGCTGTACGCTAATGCGTCGGTCGCTCGGTAGCGGGCGCGTGTGTGCATGCCGCACTACTCTGTGCCCTTGCGCGCCCGCAAGCGCACCGACTCCACCTGCTGTACTGCCAGCTACACTCGCGGAGAGCCAGTGTCAGACTGAAGCGGTAGGGCAATTAGCAGCAACAATAAGAAGTAAACGACCACCAGAACCTTACAAAGGAAAAGGTATTCTCTACAAAGGTGCAGTTATTAAACGTAAAGTAGGTAAATCAGGTAAATAATAATGCGGAAGAGAGAAAAAAAAGTCATCCGAGGTACAGCA
Organism: Ophiocytium majus; assembly: GCA_032358315.1. Taxonomy (NCBI): domain Eukaryota; class Xanthophyceae; order Mischococcales; family Ophiocytiaceae; genus Ophiocytium; species Ophiocytium majus. The sequence continues at coordinate 17,277 of JAULBY010012792.1, read as the reverse complement.
AGCCTCAATCACAAATCGAAGCCCGAGGGCTTACTCACCAGTGGCGCACAACGTGCAACGCACCCACCCTCAATATGCACCAAATGCGCACGGCACAGCTGCAGAGTTGGAGGATGCGCCTGCAATGCTCAGTTTTTCCGTATGCTTGTAAGTATACCTTTTGAAGTATATAGCAGGCGGGATTATACAGACGCCGCCGCAGCGGCAGCAGCCGCCCGCACAATTATTGTCTATCTGCCAAAGTAGTTGACCGGGTCAGTTGCTTATGTTGGACCGAAACAATGAGGAGCGGGGTGGGGCGCTAATTTCAGAGCACACAAACGACTTGTAAAAACAATGTACTACTGCAGTATTCTAGAAGTGCGCAGAGCCGACAACGCAAACCAATGGGGGGCAGGGTGAGCTACTGCCGAAGCCGCCACGACAATTACCTGACGGCGCGGGCACTTCCTTCGGCACGACAGTGTGACATGTGCCAGTGGAAGGGGCTTACACAAATCAGGCAGCAGCAGCCGCGCGGGGCTTGCCTTCGCAGCGATCCACGGCCAGCGACCGCAGGTGCCCGCCGCTACAAGCCACTACAGCAACTACCAGAAGTGAACGGCACAGGCAATTAGTTTGGCACTACGGTATGGCATGTGACGGCGACTTTTATTCTATTTTTTACACGAGCTGGGCAGCAGCAGCTGCGCGAGGCTTGCCTTCGCAGCGATCCACGGCCAGCGACTGCAGGTGCCCGCCGCTGGAGCTGAGGGCCTGTATGGTCAGCGCTCCCACCGCGCAGCCCGCCACCTGCGCGCGCGCCGCCAGTTGCAATGAAAGAAGGGCATATGAAAACTCAATGGCCACACCAATGCTTCTGTACGTTTTCGTACTGATATAGACTAGAAACTAGCTTGCTCTGCATGGTTTGAGCGTTGGGTCAAGTGGAATGGCAGCGAAAAAAGCTCGTTGTCAGCTTTCGGTTGATGTTAGGGTACCATGGGCTTTCACCTGCGGGAGCGCCGCCAGTTGCAATAAAAAGGGCATCATCAATTTTGGGGAAGTGGCATTTGCCTCCCATAACCAGCTTGCTGAATTTTTAGCACGTATTTACTGCTCATACAAGTCACCCCACAGGCTTCGGCCTGGCATTTGGCCCCAGCCACGGCATTATCTGGGCTTAGCAGCCTTTTAGGTTTCTTTCACAAGAAGGTACCGTGTATTAAGTGCCCGTGGAGCCAGTTGCCGTCACAAACAGGTTAATGAGTCATGTAGGCAAGGCCCTGGCCTTCCATTGCTGTAGTTTTACGCTCATTATTATTATTATTACTATTATTATTTTGGGAAAAGCACATGGGACACACAGCCTGGGCGCCGCAAAAAAACCCTTCCATTGGTCTGGCTACGGCAACGCCCATGCCACTGCTGTGCTCGCCCCACATGCTCCTGGCTGAACTGCGCAGGCTGAGGGCCAAGCCAGCCGTTGTGCGCACAACGTACTGCACTGGGGGAAGTACGTAGTATGTTCTGGTCAATGTTGAAGCACTGCATGTACCGCGAAAAAGACGGCCGCTGTTGGAGGGACTGCCTGGGCTCGGGGCAGCCCCGTGCGCGCTGAAGGCAGAGCCAGCCCATGCTGCTGCCTGTGAATTGTACTGTATATGCAGTACACCACTGCATGCACGCACATGTGGTGCATAACTGATCACCACACAGGTTCGGCCTGGCTTTCTGCCCCAGCCACGGGAGTACCTGGGCTCAGTCACCTTTTTGGTTTCTTTCACATGTGGTGCATAACTGAATTCCACACTGCTACTTGAAGTCGGGCACGAGCGTGGCACTCGCTCACCTCCAGCGTGTGCAGCTGCCCGCCCGCCACACACCGCGCCTCCGCAACGAATGTCGCCAGCAGAGCGTCCGCAATCCCTGAGCAGCCGTTCAGAGAAAGCAGCTGCGTGCGCCACACAGAGAGCGCACATAAGAGCACAGCACTGCGCTGCCTCAGGTACGTATGTGTAGCGATGGGTCACAGCGTATGATTATTGCATGACACGCCGTCTAACGTATGTAAAAACGCCGTATAACGTATGCAGCTGAGCGTAATATTATACGGCTGATACGCCGTATATCGCGTTTTGGGGTGTACAAATACGCTGTATTTTGTGTAATGTTAAAAAAACGATATACGCCGTGTCCCATCACTACGTATGTGTGTAGGTCTGAATGAACAGGAGCGCTGCAAAACTGTTTGCGCCATCACGTCAATTACTGTGGCTGCGAAAGCGAATCCGTGACTCTTTCAGTACCACTAAGAGGCTCCCAAAGTAGCCCCGCCCCCACATTTCAGCCCAGCAGAAGGGAACCCACCCGGGTGACTCGTCAGTGATTCACAGATACCTTTACATAATCAATTGATGACTATGTAACTTATCAACCAGTCAGAGGTAGCGCACAGCCATGGAGTAAGTCTATGCGGGGCCGCAATATGGCCAGTCAGCTGCCACACGTTGGTTTCCATTACAGGTGGGTCATCGCACGCTCGTAGGGCCAATACATACAAGTACTCGTAGGCACGACAGCACACCATGTGCGCGCCTGTGCACTGGGCGTTGTGCACACGAGCTTGTACAGTGTGAAGGTTATACACGACAGCAGTACTTCAGAGTTTACTGTATTACACTACGAAGTAGCGGTACTTCAAGAAGTACTTGAAGTGTACGCACAAAAACTACACGGACTCAAGACAGCGCTCCAAGTGGCTGTGCCTGCGCCGCCGCTGACCGCTAGCTGCGGACAGCCCGCGCCAAGCCGCGTATACTTAAGCAATACACTTCACCATAACGTGCTGCTATTATATACTTCGCATATACACACACATGCATGTAGCATTAAGTACTTAGAAAGCAAGAAATCTCCCAACGTGTACCTGTGCCACCGCTCACCTCAAGCTGCGGACAGCTCGCGCCCAGCCGCGCCAGAAACACCCCACTCACCCCCCCACAGCCGTCCAACAGCAGCTCGCGCAGGCGCGGGCACACGGCCACCGCTGCCCCCAGGATGCCATCCCCAAACCCCGGAACGCCCCTCAGGTCCAGCCGCTGCAGCGCCAGGCCAGGAGTCTGAGGACCGTCTGTGGCGGCGTGCAGGCGTAGTCGTGGGACGGGAGGGGGTGCGCCAAGGCATTTTAGCGGCGGCAGCAGCATGATACCAAACACCCTTCTTTATGCACTTCAGGATTATATCTGAAGTACACTGTACAGAAAGATTGCGTACATGAATATGTACTTCAGTGTCATGGAGTACATGGCGCTCCCTGGTGTGTGGGGGGAGCATGGTGTTCCAGGAGCTTGGGGGGTGGGAGCAGGTCCCCTGGGACATGGGGCTGTAATCCGTTAGAGTAGTGCTCTGGCAACATGCCAGGCTTCCCTTAGAGTACTGAGCGCTGCCAGCTTTATCGCTACCTTTCTGATTTCTCGCACCGTGTGGAAAGGGCTTTCCGCGCCCTAAGCGGAGTTTGATAAAAGTACTTCGAATTAAACAACACATGGCATGATGGGGTTCTACCAAAGGATGACGGCTGCGCCACCGGCGGCTCTTTACAACTCAAGCGCGAGGACCAGTATTCATCCCAACCGCAGGCTTCAGAAATGGGCGTAAGAGCTAAAGCAAAATGCACATTCGTATTGCTTACAGCTTAGCTGGTTGACTAGACTGAAATAGAGCGCTAGACGCATACACTAACGTTTATGCCCCGGTACCGATTGCAGTTGTTGATGTCTTATGATGTTATTGACAAGAGCAGTAGAAGGTACCAAATCTAGCTTTTCTTTTGCCATAAAAAAAAAGTATTGCTCTGTTTTCAGTCAGTTGATTGTGGTTGCCGTGCAGCCAGCCGAGTGAGTGGCACACTCGCCCGCGCTCCTGCTGCTGCCCCCTTCGCCCTTGCTCGCTGCAGACGCCTCAGCAGCGCCCAGCACCAGCTTATCCAGCAGCCTTGGCACCTCATGCTCCAGGCTGGGGCTGTAGCCAACCTGGAGCGCCCGGCCGCAGCGGCAGTGCACCGCAGCAGCGGCAGTGCTCAGCAGCAGCAGCAGTGCTTACAAGCAGCAGCAATGCTCAGCAGTGGCAGACTTCAGCAGCAGCAGCAGTTGTCAGCAGCAGCATGCGCAGCAGTGCTCACAAGCAGCAGCAGTGCTCAGCAGCAGCAGTGCTTAGCAGCAGCGGCAGGTGGGGCAACCGCATATCTCGTGGTGGGTATGGCACACATGGTGAGAAGGTGCAACCGCAGCGGCAGCTGATGTCGCACCCCCGACTGCGCTAGAACCAACCCGCACAGGCAATTCAGCAGCTGCACCCGCAAGGGGGAGGCAATGTCACCATTGTAACAAGCCACCTGCAGTATTGGTTTGAAAGCTCGCGTCTAGCAGTGTGCCATCTACTGGAAACAGCATTGGTGCTGCGGAGCGGTGCCAAGCTCGGCCAGCAACGGGTGTGGGTAGATAAGCCCTTTTTTTCTCGCCCTCTGTGGGCGCACTGGCAGGCATGGTGCAATAGAGTGTCAACGACACCAAGCACTATCATGGCATAGTGTACTGCTCGTGGCCAACTGCCGAGCCAATGCGAAACGCCCTTGCCGGACTCTCAGCCTCACAGGGAGCTGAGCCTGACGACTGCCTGAGACGGTGCTGCAGTGGTTATATGCCAGCACAACACCTGCACAAACACGATCCCAACGTGGGATCATTAGTCTATGGCTAGCAGCAGCTGCTGGCAACGGGCCTCGCTGTCCCCGGCACGGTGCCACGGAGTTTGCGACAGCTGCCATGTAAGCGCGAAAGCCCTTCAGGCCTGGTGTAACAGGGCCACCGCCATGCAAGCGGCAGGAGTGCTGCTGCAGGTGTCACATGGGCCTCAGCTAGGCTGTCACCAAGCAGAGCTGCTGCTTCTGCTGCTGCTCAGCTTTCGCCAGCAGTTCGGCATTCTGCCTGGTGGCCGGTGGAGCCTAAATTCCGGATGCTGTTGATGCTGCTGCCCTGGCTGTGAGACACCACAGCAGCAGCTCCCCAGCACGCACCTCTATGCTCTCCAGTCCAGCACACTGACGGGGCGTCACCCTCTGCAATGCAGCGTCCGTGACAGCAAGAGGTGCATGGCTCAGCTCCAGCCTGGTCAGGTTGCCGCCATCCAGTGCCTGTTGCACAGCGTCATCAGTCCAGCCTTTGCAGGTGTTGCTGTCCGTCTGCTGGTTTTGGCTTCGCAGCAGTGGAAGCGGCATTGTGGCAGCCTGCCGCACCCTACCCCCCCCCCCCGAGGCACGCACCAGGACTCAGCTGTCGTTCCTTCCATTTTTCATGGAGACATGGGCCCAGTTGAAGTTTGTAAATAACACATGTGGCATGTGTGCACCAGCTATACTACATCTATGGGGGGGCCGGCTCCGCGGCCTGCCCTGCGGCGGCCGGCGGGCGCAGCAGTGGCATGTGCCGGTAGGCGTCCAGGTCGGGGGCAGGTTGACCCGCCGCCGGGAGGACGGAGCGCCATTCTGCTATCACCACTTCCGAGATGGTGCGCTGCAGGGTGATGGAGAGCTTCTGGCGCCAACGCGCCACTTGAGGTTGCCCACGTGCACCCGAGTCATCGATTCGACGTTTTGAAGTGTATGTATCTGGGTTTTGAAGTGCACACAACAGTTGTGTGTGTGCACAACAGCTGCCACACGCCAGCCCTGAGTGAGCCTCGGCAACAATAGCACTTGCCATGGCCCCATGGGGCACTGACCAGTAGGGTTGCACGAAAACGTATATGGGTGTTTTTTTGTTGCCAAAACATGTGCAATAACTTCATGTGCCGCTTCAGCCACCATTAAGAGCACCAGCATTACCACACGCGCCTGAGCCAAGCTGTTACTATCACAATTTTTGTTCAATTGTTAGCCATATACACTCTTTATGCGCTCCGTATACGGAGTATATGGCTTGCACATATACGTCTTCGCGCAACCCTACTGACCAGGGTTTGCATAGTGCACAGCCCAGCGCTTGATTCTAGTGCACCCAACGCTTCTAGCACAACTTGAACTTGCGGATGGGTCACTTGTGCAATGGCCTCGTATGCCATAGCGGCATACATACTCCGAGCCTTTGTGGCTGCATGACGATCACGGATTCTCCAGTGCACCAGGGCACCATTTCTACTGCGTGGGACGACCCGACGCACAATGACACACCTGCTAGCGTGGACACAGCTACCCTGTACTCAGTGGGTGTGGCGGGTTTAGTGTCCGCAGCATAGACCACATGTCAGGTTCGGACCTCGTTACTTTTGACAGTGCCGGAACGCTCGCCCGGCCGCCATTTGAAGCGCTGCTGCCGCCGCAGGGGCAACACAGCCAACGTGCCGTGGCAAATGGCACAAGGGCACCTGGTGGCCGGCGGGTGCCATCAACCGGAGCCGCGATTCCACCGAGACTGCGTGACCGCGTGCAGAAATGCCTGTAACTGTAGCATTAAACCATTGCCGTGCAACCCGCAGGGCGCTGTGCTCAGAGGCAGCTGGTTTGGTGGCGACGGCATTCTGAAGAGTGTGCGTTGTTGCAAAGTGCTGAGGGTGGGGTGGCAGCGTGCTGCAACTTGCACGGGGTGGTGTTCCATGCCAAGCTGCCTCAGCACCTCCACTCCCCAGCCCTGCTCCACAGGCGGGGATGCCGTTGAAATGCGTCCCTGACCAGTCTACACAGTGGTGTATGTAGAGCTTTGGTGCACTGATGGCACTGATTGCAGCCGCCGATGTGCCGGCGCTGCTGGTAATGAGCACTGTGTCCGAGCCCGTCGTGCTCCTGAGGCCGACAAGAGCAATGGCTTGTCCCAGCTGCGTCAAATGCAGATAAAAACATCACCATGGGCTGCGCTGCCTCGTACACGATGCCGGAACGTTCTGGCCGCCGCCTTATGCTCGTGCGTCTTGCGAAGGCCCAGGGTTCTGTCGGCGGTGTCTTTGACCGCACCAGCAGGCTCCTTGGCCGCATCAGCCGTGTGCCGGTAGCCTTGTACCCCAGTCACGTTGCTGTCAAGGCTAAGAGGCCTCGTTGATCAGCGCCGCGCCATCATTGCGGCTGCCGCCGCGGCCGCTGGTCGGTCCCGGAGCTGCCGCCCGCATCGCCGCCGCCACCGCTGCCGCCGCCGCCGCCGCTCCCACCACCAGCGGTGCCGCTGGCTTCGCTGCTGCGTGAACTAATGTCGACAGCCGCCGTCCTGTTGCTGGCTCATGGCCATTGCCGCTGTCAGCGCCGGGCCGCTGCAAGCAGCAGGAGGGGTCGGGTTTCTCATTGAGATTGCTGTTGCAGAGGGACACTGCTGCTGCTCCTGTACGCCGTTCTGGCGAGCAATCGTGCTAGTCGGGACGGGCGTGTGATACGTACCATGGTTCGGGCTGCCAGCACAAGCACACAAGCACACACAAACGCAAGCAGCACACAAGTGCACTACGCGCGTTGAACAGAAGAACGCTAGTCTGGTCTCTAAAGTTGAAGTCGAGGTCTCTGAAGTTGCAGTTAGTCTCGGTCTCGCCGAAAGCAGTGGCAAAAATTGCAAGTGCGCCCGCGTCGTGGTGTGTGTGTGTGTGCCTAGTGTGTGCAAGGACACCCCCCCGTCATCACTCTGGGACGCGCGGGGTAGAGTGTGTGTTTCCTTCTCCCTCTCAAGCTCGGTCTCACGACGGACCCAGACGGACCGACATCTCGCTGCTCCTCTCTCCCGCCCCGCGCGCGCAGCCAGCGGCGCAACAAAGTCCACACATACGGGTGTGTGGATCCACCACACTGTGTGCGCAGTCAGCCGCGCCTCAAACACACACAACTGACGCGCCAGGCATAGGCGCCCCCGGGGCTCGGACAACCCTGCTGGCGGCATGGACCTGGGTGTCAACCGCTGCTGCACGGCCTGCGCCCACAGGAAACGCAGGCAAGTCACGCATGTCAGGTCCGTTCCGCGGCGGTTCCATGAGCTCCATGAGCGAACGCCGCGCTGTGCTGTGGGCGTGTGTGTGTAGTGTGTTGGCGCTGAGGAGGACGAGAGCGCCACCTCCCCCAGACGCCTGCCTTCGCACCCAGCACCCCCCAGGAGCACACCAGTGGTGCCAGTTACTGCTGCTGGGGCTGCAAAAACTGTCCGTGCCTTACTGCTCGACATGCTCCACTTGTCCCTGTCAACCTCGCTCCCAACGCAGCTGCGACGGCGGCGGCGGCGACACCTGCAGCAGGTGCCGCAAGAGGGGTCTGGTGTGCCTGTACCTGCCGGTGAGTTGAGGCCGCGCTCTCCGGCCGTCAGCTAGTTGCTCTTGTTGCTGTTGCTGCTGCCACTAGACCTGCGCTTGTCCCGGGGCGCACCGAACTCAAATGGCGTGTGTACAACTCGAGCACATGCCGCCGCCAGGTTGCTGCAATGTGCTGAGGTGCGTGTGGCGCGCGGCATGTTGGCGCTGGCGGCTCCAGGACCTGCGCGACCCCGATCGCGGTGAGATATGCCACCGTGTCTCATTTACGGTCCGCCCGGTGCTGGTGCTGCCAGAACGTTGACGCTGGCGCGCGGTGCAGCTGCTGCTGCTGTTGTATCGTGCGCCAGCGCTGAGTCGCTTCTCCTGCCGCTGTTTCTATTCTGCTGGTGCTGCCATGCCCGCACCCTGCTGTGCATAGCCTGCAAAGCGAGGGCCCAAGGGCAAGAGGAAACGGACAGCGCCTGTAACTGTCACGCCAGCAATGAACAAGCAAGTTGCAGTTTCACAGCACCAGCAGCACCAGGTTAGTGAAATGCAAGACACCCAAGACTCGGAGAAACGCGTCATATCGCTGCTCACTGCACACCGCCGTGCTCAGCAGCAGCAGCAGGAGCACTGCATGCTCAGCAGCTGCTGCAGCAGGAGCAGTGCTGAGCAGCTGTTGCAGCAGGTGCAGTGCTGAGCAGCTGCAGCAGCAGTTGCTGCAGCAGGCGGCGTGCTGCCGCGAGCCTGCGCTGCTGTGGCAGGCGCCGCGACTGCTGCTTATGACTCTGTGCCAGGCCTCATGGCCTGCCACTGGCACGCTTGGACATGCGTGGCGCGTGGCATGGCGTGGCATGGCATGCGCGCCGCCATGCCACGCGCCGCATGCGCCACGCCATGCCATGCGCCACGCTGATCTTGCACGGTTGCATGGCATTGCGCCGGCAATCCTTGTAAGCGCATGCCAAAGGCGCTCGCCGCTTACCAACTCGGATCAGCGCTTGCCTCACTAGGGCGCGCCCAAACCGTCCACACTGCCGCCTCAGCAGGTGCATGCTGTGGGCGGCGTAACGGTTGCCAGCAGCAGCCTGAGCCCCCAGGCGGGCACTGCACCGCAGCAGCTGCCAGTGCGGCCTAGAGCTACTCAGTACCGCCCCGCGCACACAGGGCAGCGGATAGGCTGCGAGGAGCGGAGTGCGTTGGAGGCGTTCATTCGTGCGTACGGTGAGTCCGGCCACCTACTAGTAGGCTGCTAGTATGCTGTCTGGAACTGGTATGGTGGGTTATTTGGCTTGGTGTGCGTGCCACTGTCCGCGCGCAGCAAAAGGCAGCCTGAGCACTGTTTGGGGCAACGGCAGCAGTGACGGTCTGCCGCAGCGGCAGCAACATAATTTTCTTCTTCCAGCTCAAACAACACGTTGGAGGTGCTGAGAGACTTCTACTTGGAGGCTGTGGGGTCACACTGGCAGCATGGAGGCCAGGCGTTGCCAAGTGGCGCAGCGGCTGCCAGAGCGATTGCCACCGCATACATAGCTGCTGCGTAACCTAGGCTGCTGTCTCACTCGCTTGAGCCGGCCGCCGGCGTGGGCAGCGCCACACACGCCTGTGCCCGCCTGCTTCCCCTGATGCCTCAGCCCGCTGCCTGCATCGGACTCCACTGCCACCCGCCGCTTGTGTGCCAGGCACCATGGGCGCCGTCCCAGAGGCGGACCTCCGGCGCATGTGCACGCACATCATGGCGTTCGGCGCCGCCGCTGCTGCAGCGGGTGCCGCTGAGCAGGGTCAAGTTGAAGTTGAAGTTGAACTTGGGATGGAGGTCGCCAGCGCGGCCGACCGCGCGTGCGTGGCGGCGAACGAGTGCGCCATGTGGGCGGCCATCTCCGTGGGCACCAACTTCAAGTTGAAGTTCAAGACCCCCCAGGGCTGCAGCAGCACCTTGGGCGCCGTCGCCGCAGCCGCCGCCACCCGCGATGCTGACATGACCCTTGCCAAAAGGTGGCCAGCACGATCGTTGCCGCTGCAAGTTTGGCTTGCGCGTGTTGCGCGGATTGGTGGCACGCGCTCCAGCAGTATGCGACTCAGAGCAATTTTCAAGTGGCTGTTGTGTTCAGGTTGCGCAATAAACCGCGGCATGGGCAGTGTGGCAGTCACTGCCAGTGTGCCTCAGAACTGCCCGGGGGCTGTGATGCAACCTGCGCTTGCATCAACTCCATGCAGCCTAGTCATTGTGCGCGCAGCTGCGCGTATCGCTGCGCCTGCCGTGCAGGCACGTGTTGCAGTCGCTGCTGCTGCTGCTGTTGCTGCCAGTATGCGCTAGTCTAAGAGCCGCCGGCCGCAGCGTCTGAGGCTGAGCCGCTGACCGAGTCTCAGGCTGGGGCTCAGGGGCTGTCGCCACACGATGTGCTGCTGCAGCCCGTGCTGCCCACGCAGTATCATGTTGGCTGCGCGTCAGGATGCGCCAGCTGCCATCAGTCAGGGCACAATTCACATGTCAGCTTTAATGTCGGGCCGGGGGGGGGGCGCCTTTTGCGCTGCGTGCCTGCTACCCCTTGCTGTTAAGGCTCAACCCAGACTTATCAGGACAGCAGCAGCCGCAGAGCAAGCAGCAAGGCAATAGCAGTCGGTCGGCAGCACCCATGGGGTGCGTAGCATACCTTTAGGGATGGTGACAAGCAGATAAATGTCCTCGGTGGGTGTGGTACTTGGTCTCAGTCCCAGGGGGGATTTGGTCTCTCACAGGCACACTTGCCAGAGACTTGCACAGTTGTGTTGTGATTCCAGATCACAGATCTGTGTGCTTAAGGGCTCAGCCACTTGAAGTTGGCAACTTCAAAGGCTTCGCTGTAACATTGCCGCCAGCCTTGTGCCTGGCATTAGAAGCTGCTTCCGGTGTGGCACCGTGCACTGCAAAGCAGTCTGCTGGAGGGCCAACTTGGAGCCGGCCATTGTCGCGTTTGCATGCGCAGCTACTAGTGAAAGCGCAGCACTTTAGCCTACCACCAGCAGTCAACCTGACCACTGTATTACAATACCTGTGCCACTTGTGACAGGTACCTGGCGGCCGGGCGGCAGGCCATGCGGGGCTGCTTTGCTGCTGAGCACGCGGCCCTGGTGCCCGTGCTGCGTGCCAGCTCCCTCATGGCCTTTGCCCACAGCCTCGTTGAGGACTACCACGGGTGAGAGCTGGCAGCTCTGATGGTGGTGCATGCACAAACTTTTTACTGCGAATAGCAAGAGCGAAGTTGGTGATGGCTTGCAAGTGCGACAACATGAAGCTTGTACTTTCGTTGAACGCCGCTTAGGGCTTGTGCCAAGTGAGTTCGGGGATGTTTGCTCAAAGCAGGGCTGTCAAACAATGTAGTGCCGTGCGTGACGTGTGCCATACTACTTCAAGTGTTACTTCGTATAGTAGTAGCACTACCACTTGCACGGATGCCAACGAGTGCCCTGCTCGAATTCCCATGGGTGCACCGCTCAGTGGCATACTCCCTGCGCCCTGTGACACAGGCGAAATGACAGTCACTACCGCATGCACACGTCCCCCCCGTTCTTTTTGTCTGACCACCCACTGGCCGCCGCCTGCCCACTGCCGCTGCCCGCCGCAGGTTCAATGCCTTCTTCGAACACGCCACACGTGTGCACCTGGCGCTGTCGCAGCGCAGCGGGGGTGCCGTTGAGCCGCAGCGGCCTGCTGAGCAGCCATGGCAGCACTGGCAGCAGCAGTCGCGGCAGCCGCAGTGGGGCTGCCAGTGGTCGGTCGGTGCGTCGGCGGCCGGTGTGCGCGGCGGGCCGCCGCTGGTGCTCATGGCTGCGGAGGAGGACGCGCTGCTGTTCTACGAGGTGAGCTGCTCAGCAGATGACAACTTCAAGTTGAAGTAAGATGCTGTCTCAGGCCGCCGCTGGTGTTGGTGGCGGCGGAGGAGGACGCGCTGCTGTTCTACAAGGTGAGCTGCTCAGCAGCTGACAACTTCAAGTTGAAGCTACGAGGTGAGCTGCTTACCAGTTGACAACTTCAAGTTGAAGCTACGAGGTGAGCCGCTCAGCACTTGACAACTTCAAGTTGAAGTGGTATGCTGCCTCAGGCGGCGCGAGCGCGCGCCGGCGGCCGCTCAGAGTGAACGCTGCAAGGCACGACGCGACTTTAAGTCCAGGCGCAGGGGGCGTGCAGTGCGTGCGCTATGGTTGTTCCGCACATCTGCAGGCTGGCGCGGGGCCCGGCACAACACACGCGGCGGTTGTTGCTGCCACTGCATCCCGCTGTAGAGGGGACGAACACTTCCGGACCAAGGAAAGTCACCCGCACCACACCGCCTTGTCATAAGTTGTGGAACGCAGCTGCAGCAGCGCGTCGCCTGCAGCCATGGCGCTGCTTAGAACTCAACTGCCGCCACCGCGCCACAGCGCAATGGCTGTATTGCCGTAACGGCTGCTCCCGCGGTTGGCCCCCCATTGCATCGTGCTGTAGGGGGGGCAGGGCGCACTGCATGAACAAGGATGGTCACCCGCAACTTGTTGACCACGTAGCCTTACGAAACGCAGCTGCGGCAGTGCGCCGCCTGGTGCTGCTTGAGCCTCCACCGCCGCCGCCCTGCCACTGCGTGATGTTTTCCGTAACGGCTGTTTCCGCGGTCGGCTCCCCTCGGCCCAGGTTGTGCGAGACCTGAAGGCGCACCTCGACGGCGTGCTCGTGCGGGACGCGGACGGGCAGTCGCTGGTCCGCCGCCCCCTGGTGCACAACTTCAACTTCAACTCAGGGTAGGCGGCGCTGCTGCTGAGCACACATAGTTTTGGCAGTGCGTGCCCATGCGTGTGTGTGTGCGCCAGTGTGTGTGTGCCGTGTGTGACGGTTGCCGCAGTGCAGTGTGCGAAAGGACAGCACGCCACTGCAGCAGTGCTGGGAGCTGCAGCCGCTGCCATAGTGGTGCCGGTGTTACACACTCCGTGTGGCAGCCGAGCCTCTTTGAAACGTGCAATGCAGTGATTTGCAACTTCAAGTTGAAGTAGGTATGCCATGTCAGCGGGGTACGTGCACAAGTGGCTGTGGTGACGCAGTGACACAGGGTGCCCATCGCCGTGTTGCGTGATGGCACTGGCAGGCCTGATGCCCATCATATTGCATGATGCCGCGCCCCCGGGGGCAGACATACCGGCAGGTACTTCGAAGTATACTATGCTACTTCAGTATGTACTGCAGTAGTACCGCATGCGACGTGTACCACTGGGATTTGGGGGGTAGACTGTCACCACACAACTGCACCTCGGCGCATGGACCTGCATACCTGCAGTGCGCACCATGACGTGGCGACAGCGACTGCAGCCCTCTGGTTCCATCTGCGCAACACCAATGGAGCGTGATGGTCTTGGGGTCCTGGTGCTGCTGCTGCTGATGCTGCCGCCGCCACGGGCACGCCCGCCCCAAATAACCCCGTTCCTCCCCATGCCCTGCAAGCCACACATTCTCCCCTACCTAGACTGTTGACGTTGAACTCGCAGTAACCCCAGGTACCAGATGGTGCTGCTGCTGATGCTGCCGCCGCGGGCACTCCGCACTTTGCATTCTCGCTGCACGCGCAGGCTCCGCGCACCAGACCATTTTGGAGGACCAGCTCAGCGCAACTTCGGCACCTACACGGTAAGTGCAAGGGTGCACCACCGCCGCTGTCGACTTGCAGCGCTGCAGCCCGCGAACACGTCTGTGATGCTGCGCGTGTGCGCCTTTGCTTGTGCAGTGACAAGAGCGTTGTGTGACAGGAGCGGAGGCCACTGCAGAGCAGAGCAGCAGCCCAGATCAGGCGCAGTGCAAGTGGAGTGAATGCTTTGTGTTGCACGTGCTCAGCAGCAAGTGTGCATAGGCAACTGTGTGTCTGCTCAGCAGCAGCAGCGTGTATTCTGTGCCCTGTTGCTCAGCACGGCTGGTGCCGCTACTAGGGGCATGCGCTGCCCCCTACCGCACTCTCCTTTCGTGCACGCACTGCCCTGGTCACACATGCTGGTCGCGGCACGCCACTGATGCCGTCACATATTTTTCGAAGTATTACCATGTGCGTTGCTCATGTTACTGCAATTCGCTACTTCCCATTGCACTACCCGCCTGCTGGCAGTTCTGCAACCCCGCCGTAATGTCCATGCCCAGGCCGGCGGCTGCGCTCCTGGCACTGGAGGCGCTGGAGAACGCTCTGCCAGAGACTGTTCCTGTGCTGCTGGACTGGGCCACATTTGGTGAAACGCGCTTCTGCCCGCTGATCATGGCGCTGCGCCACCGGCAGCTGGAGGTAGGAACTGGGTGGTTCGCATCTGTCAGTGCTTCTGGCAGCGTGCACGGTTGCGACGTGCTTGTGTTTGATCAATTATTTCTTTTGCGCCTTTGTCGGAAGGCATCAAAGTGTTCCTATGCAGCCGCCTCCGGGTGCTGTTTGCTGGCCTTTCACATGTGTCACACCGGTCTCGCTTGTCGAGGCAGGGAACAAACACATGCCACGCACATGGATGTCATGTGGTATTGCCCGCGGTCGTCAGCACAGCCCCTGCGCTGTCGTGCCAGCCACCTGTTGCCTTTCATGGCAGAAATGACACGGCAGATGACCCAGCTACTGCAGGCGCCAGCAGGCCTTACCAGTGGCCGCGCTGCCGCCACCACATTGATGGCATTTCCATCGTTACGCAGCTGCGTCGACTGCGCGCCCTGCTGACCCGTAACTGCATGTACACACTTGCTAGCGCCGTTTGTGCTGACCCCTGTGGTGCCACACTACGGTGAGTATGGTGCCACCGGCGGCGTGTGCCGGTGCGTAAACAGCAGGGTGACTGCCGTCGCCGCCGCTGCTGCCACGCCATGCGCAGGTGGTGAACGCACTGGCGGAGGGCGCCCCCAATGCTGCTCAGCAGCTGCAGGGCATTCGGACAGCCGTGGACAGGCTTGTGACGGGGCTGGGCAGAGACTTCTTTGACTCGCCCAGCCACCACCAGCTGTGCATCGCGGCCGCGTGCATGCTTCTTCGCGTCGCCTTCTTGGATGAGGTACGCGGACTTCAAGTACAACTTGAAGTATAAACTTGAGGTAGTGACTGCGGCCGCCGGCAACTCTGTGCTAGTGCAACTTGAAGTAGAAACTTGAAGCGTCGACCGCGGCGGCCGGTACGCAACACCCAGTGGCCCTTGCCCTTCAAGTTTGACTGAAAAAGTAGCAGCTTGAACTTCAAGTACAACTACGAAACAGCAACTTGAAGTTTGTGTAGTATTAACTGTGGCGGCCGGCATGCATCACCCAGAGGCCGCGTGGTGCCACCCAGCCAGGGTTTGCACTTGCTACCGGCAGTGCTGCACCGCGCCCTCTGTTTGCCACCATTAGCAACTCCAGCATAAGCTCAACCACAGACGTCAGCCGGAAATTGCTCACATGTACCAGCAGCCTGGCCAGCAGCTACACTCTCTGCCCCCTCAGCTCACTCAAAAACACGCATACTGCCCCCCCGTGCACTCCCCCCCTCACCCTCACCGCACCCCCCCACCACCACCACAGCCCGGCGCGCTGGAGCTGGCTGATAGTGTGCTGAGCACGCTGCGCGCCGCCCCAGGGCTGCTCCGCCACCCCGCCACGCCCCACTTCCTGCACTGCGCGTGCATGCTGCTTGACTGCGCGGGGGGCGGCGCTGACGCTGCGGAGGCGGCACAGCGGTACAATGGGCTGGGGCTGGCAGGAGGGGACCAGCTGCCTGAGGAGCAGCAGTGTAGGTTGGAGGCACTGTTTGGCTGCAGGTGGGTGCTGGTTCGGTGTTGGCAGCAGCCGTTTGGCGGCCGCTTGCAGGGTAGAAGTGCAAGTTGAAGTTTGGGGTGGGGCGTGGTACCAGCGAAGTCTGGCGCTGCTGCTGCTGGCGTGCGTGGCACAGGTAGCGGCAGGAGCAGCAGCACCACCCACCACCACCACCACCACCACCATGCACCAAAGTACACGCCACAAACCCCACCACACCCCACCGCGCATCGCACCGGCACGAGGCGGAAAGCAGCGCGATTGCGGCGCACACCACTGTGTGCACGCCTGCTGGCCGCTTTCCATGGCCGTTGCATGGATTAGGCTGTGGGTCAGTTGAGAAGCGCCAGCTTAGTGGCCTGACTGGCGCAGCTCTTGAAGCAGTGTCTGCCAACGCGCTACATCATTTGGGTGTGCTGACCAGGCCTCGCTCGCACCGCCTACGTCTGTGCTGCCGTTGTGACCGCCATGGTGGGCGATGCGCAGTGACTTCCAATGCCAGAGCATGGCGGCGCTGGTGAGCTTGAACGTGTCCAGAGGAGCGCGGCTGTTTCGCTGCCACCTGTACCACCATGGCGGACAGCCTGTGCAGCCGCAGAGCGCTGCCGCCGACCATCAGCGGCAGCAGCAGGTGCTCAGCAGCAGTGCTGCGCAGCAGCAGCAGCGGATGCTCAGCAGCAGTGCTCAACAGCAGCAGCAGCGGATGCTCAGCAGCAGTGCTCAACAGCAGCGGCAGGTGCGCGGCAGCAGTGCTCAGCAGCAGCAGCAGGTACCCTGCAGCAGTGCTCAGCAGCAGCAGCAGGTGCCCAGCAGCAGTGCTCAGCAGCAGCAGCGGGTGCTCAGCAGCAATGCTCAGCAGCAACAGCAGGTGCCCAGCAGCAGTGCTCAGCAGCAGCAGCAGCAGCACTGCCCAGCAGCAGCAATAGCACCAACAACAGCAGCGCCTGTATGGCTGGCGCCCGCCGCAGCCACCAGCGCCACCATCGCCACCACCGCTGGCACCAGCAGCATCTTCAACAAGCGTGCTCAGCAGTGGCACGGCCACACGCGCGAGTGCTCAGCGGCACCTGCCCCGCCGCATACGCCAGCCGGCAGGTCGTTCCACCACTCCTACGGGCCTGCAGTGGTGATGGCAGATGATGTGCAAGTAGAATTTCCGCTGCGACTGACCAGGGCATTGTACGGCGCGCCCACGGCCTCGCTCGCCACCACTGACGCAGCCGTCAACGCGCTGTGTGGCGGCGGCGGCGGCGGCGGCCACCGCGGCAGTGGCGGCGGCGGCGGTGGCAGCG
>JAULBY010012791.1:0-56564 GCA_032358315.1 Ophiocytium majus | reverse complement strand
ACGCTCTTACGTTGAAAACTTCCTTGCCGCTGCTGAGCTAAGAGCGATAACAGACCCAGCCGCACGCGAGCAAAGACTACAACAAATCATAGATTCCAAAAGTACACGTTCAGAAATGACTGCCGATTTCTTCGGCAACCGTGCAACGGACAAAGGTTTCTGGCGGGATTTAGCTAAGGCTGATCCTGAAGGCTTCAAAGGTTTTGTTGAAAGATGGTTGAACGTTATCAACAACATGATCGCCACCTTGCAAGGGCAAGCACGCAAGCGAGGAAACGAGACAGCTAAAGTTGACAAATATGTACGTGATTTAAAAGCAGCTAAAGCTGTTGCGCGAGACGCATTAATCGCGTATCGTCGTGGCACGCTAGTGCAAGAGGCGGCAGAAGCCGGTAATCTTGCACAAAGTATGAGACAAGGAGAGCAAGGTGAATCAAATATCCCCGCCAGAGAAGCTGGCGTACAGCCGTCTGCAGAACGAGATGGACAAAGAGCTGGTGAAACTGGGCGCGGTGAAATCCCGAGCTACGGAGAACCAATCGAAGGCGCAATCTCAGTCATCGGTAGGCACTACTCGCCAAGAGTTCAAACGAGCTTAAACGGTAATTACTATGGCACAGGTTTGCGAGGTGCTGAGAGCGGTCGTTTGCGTGAAGCAAAAGACCCTCGCATTTCTAACCGAATTTATTTCTACGTTGATACCGGCAAAGGTATAAGACCAGAAAGTGGAGTCGGTCGTTTTGCACATGAAGTCAGGCTTAATAATATCTATGACCCAGCAAGCCGTCTAATCCCGCCGCAGGGAAGCGCAAACGCTTTTGAGTCCGCAGTTATCAACGCAGGATTTGATGGCTATATAGCCCCGTTTGGGCTAGGTTCTGCGGTTGTTTTGCTGGGCACAAAGCACAGAGCTGTACCAGTGCAAGCTTTGGAGACTCCGGCCTTTAGTAAAAAGCAGGAAGTTGCAGAAGAAGAAACAGTTGAGCCAGAAGCAATTGAGCTAGAGAAAGATTTAGGCGTTTTCCGTTCTGTAGCAAAATCACTTGGTTTGTCAGACGCCGAATACAAAGCTAGTGCTTTAGGTTTAATGACTGGCAAAACAAAGAGTGAAGCTTTTGAGACGCCTCGCGTTGGCGGCATACCTCCGGTGGTTGAATGGCTGGACAAACGCTACCGCGACGCAGGCATGACGCCTTTGGATTTAAACAAGCCAGATGACCGCACAACAGTAGCTAGAATGATGGCAGCTGAAGCAGTCGCTGCGATCAAGAGCGCAGGTAATGCTGTTGAATGGTATGACGAAACTGTTAGAAAAACGCTGAGCATTATGGCGGTCAAGTATCCAGAATTAGATACTGATCAAAACGCACGTAATGCTTTCTTGATGGCTACTGCAATCTCTTCTCAGACGATGAACGTCGAAGACAACTTGCGCTATGCATCAAATCAATATGAAGCTTTCCGCCGAACAGGAGAGTTTCCAGAAGTAGGTACTGGTAAATCAGCGCCTGCTATGGCAAACAATTTTGCACTAGCAAATGCTTTGCTTAAAGACATGGGTCCTGATCTGTTGCGCAGATTCTTGCAAACAGAAGTGACTAAGCGTGAGCTGGAAAGCATGGGCTTTAGTATCGGCGGCGAGTCCATGGATGAAAAGATGTTGGGCTCGGCAGTGTTCGGTCCTAAAATTGGATTCGGTTTTTATAGCAACCTGTCAGGTAACTTTGAACCAGTGACGATGGACATGTGGTTCATGCGCACCGTCGGTCGTTTGACTGGTAGGCTGCCATCGTTTGATGAAGACCTTTTTGAAAAGCAAGTAGCTAAACTTCGCGCCGCAATTGCAGAGACTGGTGATTCGAGCAAAGGTTTATTCGCTGCTGATTTTGATCAGGCTTTGGTAGACGAAGCTATGCAGTCAGACGACGGCGCCATTGCTTTAGCTCGTGCTGTGAATAGTTTGCATAACAGACAGTTTATAAAAGAGCGCGCTAAGTTTGATGCAAAAGAAAGATATAAAACAAATCTTGTTGGAGCAGCCGGTGCTATTTTAAAATCGGCAGACAAACCAAAGGATGCGCCAAAGAGTGGCGGTGAGCGCCAGCGTTTGCGCGATGTAGTTCGTCAGATGGTTGATCTGGTTGAGAAAGAAACAGGCAAGCGTGTACCGCCTGCCGCTTTACAGGCTTTGATCTGGTATCCAGAACAAGAGCTTTATAAAAAGCTGGGTGTTAAACTACGCGTCACCAGCCAAGACTATGCCGGTGCGGCAAAGTCACTTTTAACTAAAGAGGGTTTCGATGGAAAACGAATCAGCGCAGCAGCCAAATCTGGATCAGGATCGACACGACAAGTGGCTGGCGGCAAGGTCGCCGGAACAAATCAAACGCTTGGCGCAACGGGTAAAAGCACTGGCCCTCTCCAAGGAAAAGAGCGGGAAGCTTTCATCCAGCCGCGAGTCGCAAAAGCTTTAGTCGAAGAAGCTAATGCTTTACCGCTTGAAGAAATATTTACTAAGTTAGATAAGCGAGGCATAGCTAAAGCCAACGCTGAAAAAATAGTAGCGCGCAGAAATGACGCAGCAAGAATTAAATACGTGCAAGACAATTTCCTAGACATCCTGTCAGAGTTAGAAGACTCGGGCAAGGTTGAGATCAACTGTGATTGAGGCTGATATGAACATGCTACCTAAAATGATTATCCCCGCTAATTTAAAATCGATGCTTGATGATGCTATCCATTCAGAGCTGTATGCATCGAACCTGTACAAGCATATTGCTAATCAGCTGCAACGCCTCGGTTACTTTGGCACCGCTAAATTCTTTTTGAATGAAAGCGCTGACGAATTAAAACACTATCAACTACACGTTGAATTTCAAAACGACGTAGGCACTGTTGCTGAAGTTCCTTCTATCGAAGCGATGGATGAACCGATTGAAAATCTAAGCGCTGCTATTGAGCTTGGCTACGAAACTGAATTAGATTTATACGAAAGCTACAAGCGCTGGTACCAACAAGCAGCTGTTGATCCAGTGGTTCAACAATTCCTTTTACAGTTCTTAGAAATCCAACGCACCAGCGTAGGTGAGTACGGTGATCTGCTTGCTCGGATTGAGCTGGTGGATCAGGATAAAGCTGGCATGCTATTGATTGATCAAGAACTCGGTGAGGGTTAATCATGACATGTACTTACCGATTCACAGGTACCGACGGTAAGAAAGTAACTATCACTGGCAAAGCTGCATTCAAAGGTTTCCTTGCTGAAGGTGGACTAGAGCAACTGCGCGGTATAGCTTTCAGCGGTAGACAAGCTGGTGTGCTTGATCGCATACCTGAATTACAAGCTGCAGCACAAGGTCTTAAAGAAGGTACAGTTACTCGCGAAGAATACGATAAGCTAGTCAACGATCTTAAACCAGTTACGCCTTACAAAGAAGTACCACCTCCTGCTACGCAGGCAGACATGGAGCGTGGCCTTACCAGTGATAAGGTTGAACGTATCGGCATACCATCAGAGACATTAAAAGCCGGAGACCCTGTTGGTCTTCGTTTAGATATTCCTGCTTATGCCAACCATGGCGTGTGGGTTGTTTCTGTTCACCAGCAAGAAGCTGGTTACTCCGCTGGTAAATCAATCGGCTATGAAAGCGTAGCCGCTGTTACCAATCCAACCTTTGGCGTAGTAGAAAAAGCTGCTCTATCTATAGCAGGCGGTAAACCTAAATCTACTATCGCAGTAATGAAGGGTGACTGGAAACCAGTTAACCCAAAGCAAGCTTCAGCTGCTGCAAAGTTAGCTATGAAAAGCGACAAGTGGGTACAGGTTGGAATGGACCCAACACGCCACGCTTATTTCTATGACCGCGACAGTATGGAGCCAGTTGTATCTGCTGACGAAGCTATACAGATAGGACCATTAGTACTTGCAAAGAATCCGGTATACGGTGAGAAATCAGACTTTGCTTTTAGTAAGCGCGAGCAACCCGTCTATGTTTATGAAGTCGTAGACCCTCGCGATAACAATAGGGTTATGGGTCGTTATCAATCTAGGTCTACAGCTATCGCTGGTAGAGATCGATTCGATAATAAGTATGGCGCGTATCGATACAAGGTACGTGAGATAGAAGGCGTTGAATTAAAACGCAGTGAGCGCCAAGGTGATATTGGTGCTGCATTAGAGGCTCGAGTTGACAATGACTTCGAAGCTTTGGTTGAAGAGTACAACAACCTCAAAGGTACTGATGGCGGTAAAGTATTAGACACCGATATAGCTCGCGAGCTTTCGCCTGAGTATCGCGCTGATCGTTCACGCGCTGGCGAAGTACACGAAGCAGTTAGTAAGTTTATCGATAAGCTTTACAAGTCTCGCATTGAAGAGACTAGTCCAGATGGTGTAGTCGTATTCATGGCTGGCGGTGGTGGCGCAGGTAAGTCTAGTGCTGGCGAATTAATATCTGAAGTATTTGATATGGCCGACATCGTTTATGACGGCACGCTTTCCACGTATAGCAAAGCTGAACAGCGTATCAAGCTTGCTCTCGATAAAGGCCAAGACGTATATATCTCTTACATATACAGAGAACCTATAGACGCTTTACGCAATGGCGTATTAACGCGTGCTATGGTTACTGGCCGCACAGTACCGCTTGATGGTTTAGTCAAAGGCCATGCTGGTTCCAGTGAGACTGTTAAGAAGTTACAAGAAACCTTTGGCGATAATCCAGCATTTAAAATATTTGCAATAGATAATTCAAAAGGTCTCGGAAACGCAACACTTGTCCCATTGACAAGCATACCTGATGTTACAATGAAGGGGCTGAAAGAGAGGTTTGAAAATGTTACCAATGAAGAGTATGAAGCCGGAAGAATCAGCGAAACCATCCGCAGAGCGACACTCGGAGAAAGCGCCGGAGAAAGTAGTAATGCGACGCAAGCTAATCGAGAGTCGAATCAAGAAGGCATTCGCGAAGGGCGTCAGCTTGTCGGGGAAAGAGACGCCTTAAAACTTCAACGCCGTCAGACAAAGACGTCAGAATTTAAACGCTGGTTTGGCGATAGCAAAGTAGTAGACAAGGAAGGCAACCCACTGGTTGTTTACCATGGCACAACAAAAGACTTCAACGCATTCATAAGCGGAAAAAATAATCGGCTAGTTAAAGGTATTTACTTCAGTAGTGAAACTGATGTTGCCGATATTTACGCATCAAAAACAGAAGGCTCTAGAGTTCTTCCAGTTTATCTATCGCTTCAAAATCCTGCAACGAATGAAGACTACGATCGCGTTTTAGATTCGCTGTCTTTAGATAAAAAGAAAACATCAGCACAACGTACTGCCGCTTTAAAGAAGGCAGGCTTTGATGGTTTGATGTTTGACATGAGCGGTGGTAAAGGCGCTGCTTATGATTTTGTCGTGTTTGATAATAGCGATATAAAATCTATATTCAATGAAAGCCCAACAGATAATCCAGATATAAGTTTTCAACGCCGTCAAAGAGGACGTGAGACTGAAGGCTGGGTTCTCAGTCGTGATGAGCTTGGACGTTTCCGCTTTGGCGCCGGTGCTAAAGCGTATCGATACGCAGCTGATGTTGCGAACATCGTTCTAGATAAAGTTGGCATGAAGCCGGTAAGCGAAGAGCTTGGTCGAGCAATGCGCAAGATGAAGGCAGAAGTCGAACGTGCTCAGCGTTTAACTGTTGACGTCGCCAACAAAATGAAAACGCTACCTGAACAAGAACGTCAAATGATTAGTGACGTGATTGAAGGTGAATTGAAACGCGGCACAAAACCTCCTAAGCATGTACTCGAATTAGCAGCATCACTGCAGTCGATTATGTCTGAGCAATCAGCAGAGCTGGTGCGACTCGGCATGCTGTCACCCGAGGCCGCTGGGCGCTGGGACGGCAAGTACCTGCCACGCTTCTATGAACAAAAATTAGGTAATGAAGTTAAGGCTTGGTCTAAAGCAGCAAAGGCTTTACTCAGCCGCAAGAAAACCATGCAAGGTATTGGTGGTTCCAGTCTTAAATCACGAGGCATGTTTGAGAACGTTCCTGTTGAAGACTTAGCAGACTGGGAAGCCGAAGGCTGGCAAGTCCGCGATGATGACTTTGATCCGAACGTTGACGACACCATTACTGTATGGCGTGACTACACACGTAACGAGCGCGATGACATGGGTGAGATTCGCGATGCGATGTTCCGCTTTGTCATGGGTTACAACAAGTCACAACGCGACATTGCATTAGGCAGATTGTATGAAAGCCTTGCTCAGAATTATGCAAGCAAAAAAGAATTACCGGGCTATGTAAAAGTACCGGACATCACCGTTCGAGATACCAATGCGCGTCTGTACGGTAAGCTGGCTGGCAAGTGGGTGCCAGCTGAAGTGCTAGATCATCTATCTGCATTTGATCAAACTCAACAAAACGAATTGATCAAGATGTACCTTAAAGGTTTGTCGATGTGGAAGGAAGGTAAGACTGTTCTTAATCCTGTCTCACATGCAAACAACGTTCTATCTAACTTAACCATGGCTCACTTTGCAGGCGTATCGTACTGGGATATAACCAAGTACGCTGGCGCAATGCGTGAGCTGATTAAGAAAGACCCGATGGTTAACGAAGCTTTAGATGCCGGACTGTTTGGCGGCACATTCAATAGAGCTGAGTTACTCGATCAAATGCCAGAGCAATTGAAAGCCTTAGCGAACGTTAGCGAGTCTCGTTTAAAGCGCGGAGTTGATACAACTTGGAATGCTTTTAGTTGGTTCTTACGTAGGCCTGCAGCTAGTGCGTATCAAGCAGAAGATCAATTCTTCCGCTATCTAATTTATCGCGAAGCAAGACAGCGTGGCCTTGATGTTGAAGACGCAATCGACTACGCACAAAACTACTTATTCACCTATGACGATTTACCAAAAGGCGCACGCGCTTTACGTGACTTCGCTTTACCGTTCTTCGCATACACATACAAAGTAGTTCCTCCACTGGTTAACACTGTACTTGAAAAGCCATGGAGGTTTGCTGCTCCAGCTGCTGCACTGTACACCGTCAATGCGTTGATGTATGCCATGGCTGCATCGTTGGGCGGTGGTGAGGATGAAGACTGGTGGACAGTGATTCGTCGCTATGTAACTGATCCAGAGTTCCGCGATAAAGCGCGAGCAATGGAGAAAGAAGAACGTAAGAACCTGCCACCATGGATGAAAGGTGCAAGCTTTACTTTAGGCACACCTAAAGCAATCCGCCTTGGTATGGATGACGTAACTAACCTGCCTGTATTCCTTGATGTTAGTCGTGTATTCCCCGGCGGTGACTTGTTAGATGCTCATGCAAACGCTGGCGGTGTTCCACTACTCCAGCCAATAACACCTAGCAACCCTGTCTTGAATACGGTGGGAGCGATGATCTGGAACAAGGATAGCTTCTTCGGAAAAGACATCGTGGATAAGAACGACACTTCCGCTGAAGCTGCTCAGAAACGAGGCAAGTGGTTGTGGCAACAATTCGCTCCTGCCGTTGCGATAGGTAACTACCACTGGGATAGGGCCATGAACGTTATAGCCAATCAAACAGGTCAACCTGTTCTCGGTTATACCGGCATCAGTAAAGACGGCCTCCCCGTTCAAGCTGGATACGCTCTCGCTCAAACAGTCGGTATCAAGATGCGCCCCATCGATCTGGACTTGTCTGCTGCAATCGCTAAGTCCGAAAGAGAAAAGCTCATTCGAGACATCGACACTGAGTTGCGTAGATTGAAGAGGCTTGAAGGTAAGGGAGCTATATCCAGCGAAGCCGCAGAGAAAGAACGTGAAAGGCAGCAAGAGAAAAAGAGCAATCTTAAAGAAGGCTTGACTGTCGAAGGTAAACCAATCGACTAAGTTTTTCATTTTATCTTTTCTCTAGATTTTATTTTCTGCATACACTCGCCGCATTTCCAGCGGCGGGTTCTTCCGTTTGCGCTAACTATCCAGTCACCACCTGTGCGCAAATATTTGCGCTGATTGCAATGAGTACACCAACGTGTTCCGGTTGCTGCTTCAACTGCTGCTGTCAACTCTTTTAACTTACTCACTTCGTCCTCTTATCTTTGATGCTCTTTGGTATCTTTGGTTTAGGGCACCAGCCTAAACAATCATCAGTCCAATTACCTACAATCAATACGCCTCCCGGATTAAGCAATAATAAGCTAGTTGCTTTAGGAGGTGGGTCTATATCCGGATCGCGGAAATAAAGTTCGTCTGTAGTTAGCTGTAAAAATTCAGTCATCTCTGTGTTCTTTTATCCAAGCAAGAACGTCTTCCTCTAACCATAGCAATTTACTGGTGCCGGGTATCACAATTCTAGGAGGCAAAGTTTCTGGACGACGTCTTGCATCAGATCGAATTGTTTCAACCGCTCGTCGTAGTAACGTCGATAACTCTTCGACGCCCATAGTTTTTATTGTCATGCCGCACCTTTCTGATTCGCTTCTTCAGTTTCTATTAACTTGTCTAAGTAATGTTTTGCTTTTGCAAGATCGGCCAGTCCGCTTTTCTCACGCCATCTACTTATGTACTTGATTATGTTTCCTTCAAGATACCCAATGTCATTAGCAATGATGTAGTCCCAAGGTTGTATGTTTTTATTCTTGTAGTGATCGCCGCCTACCTGTCTGTCATTCGCTGCCATCAGTCAATCTCCTTCATGTAGTAAGGTGTTTCAAATCCATCACCACGTAATGGTAAACCTTCAGCCCAATCAATAGAACGACCCATTACTTCTTCGGCTGTCTTTACGTTGCGTTCTCCGTCAACGTCCTCCTCCATCACAATCTCATCGTGCACAGTGGTAAGCATGGTGTAGCCTTCGCCGTCTAATGCAAGCATCGATTCTGCTAATAGATCGCGAGCAATTGCTTGGGTTATATTCTCCACAAGCTTGCCGCCGTACGTAGGCAGTCGCGTCCACTGTTTAGTCTTCTGGTCTAGTCCTTCATAAGTCAAAGAACCTTCTCTCGCTATCTGCATCTTAGTGCCGTCGGCCTTCACTCTGAACAAGTCTTCTGGCTCGAGACGAGGCTTAACGTAAGCAAGCCGGCGACCGCTAGGTAAACCGATAAAAAGAAATCCTGATTCGCATGTGAAGACTAACTTGTTGCGCTTGCCTGCAATCGGTAATGCAACGCTTGTCTTCTCTAATACTGCTTTCTTAGCAGCGCGCTCGCAGTCGTACCACAGGCTTACGATCTCCGGGTTCGCCTCACGCCATGCGTCCTTGATCGGTTCCAATTCGTCTTCAGCCAAGCCCATCTCCAGTGCGCCCATGGTCTTCAGTGCACCGGCACCGCCTTGATAGCCCAGCGCCAGCTCAGCAACCTTACCTTTAAATCTATAAGGCGACTTCTTGTCTACGCTACCGGGAGGCAGTTTAAACATCTGCTCTGCAGACGCCTCGTAGATTTTGCCATGTGTATTAAACACATCGATACGCCACTGGCACCAAGCAAGCCATGCAACAACGCGTGCTTCAATAGCACTGAAGTCAACGATGACATACTTCTTGTTTGGTCTTGCAACAAAAGCAGTTCTAATCAGCTGAGACATGGTGTCGAATACATTACCGAACAAAGTCTCAATATCTTCATACTTACCATCGCGCATCATCTCGCGTGCGAGGTGTATGTCTCGCAGTTTATTCTGTGGCAGGTTCTGCACTTGTACAAGTCTGCCTGCCCATCGCCCTGTACGATTCGCTCCGTAGAATTGAGTAAGGCCACGCACACCATCGTCATTACATGCTGCTCTTTCCATTGCGTGATACTTCGACACGCTTGTCTTGGCCAGCTGCTGTCGCAACTCCATCACTCTGCGCACAACGTCGCTCTCGGTATTCTTTAAAATGGTCGGTACTGTTTTCTTTGTTAAGGTCTCAATGCCTGAGTCTTCCTCAACTTGCAACCATTCAAGTAATTGATTACGGCTGTTTGGATTAGATAAACCAGTCAGCTGTATTGCTTCGTTTGTTAATCGCTGCTTATAGATGTGGTCGCATTCAATCGCTGATGTAACAAGTACTCGGTCAACCTTCACGCCGATGTTGTTCATCTTTTGATCAAGCACCCACAGCTTGTGTTCTTTATCAGGCACAGGAAACTTTGCAAGCTTTAATGCGATCTCGCGTTCTGCTTCTACATCGCCTGCACAATACTCTTTGAACAAGCGCCACTTCTCAAGATCATGCTGAGGCTTGTTGCGTTTGCGTGTACCGTTTGTTTTTGTAGGCTTACATGGTATGCAGAAGTAACGTATCAACGCACCGCCTGAAGACTTCTTTTGTTTGTCAGCTGATAGTCCTACTACCTTACCTACGTCAGCAAGATTGCCGGGTAACCCTAAGTACAATGCATGCACTGAAGTGCAACGCCATTGCATAGGATCAAGTTGAAAACCAAAGTGCCTAGATAGACATGTGATTTCAAACGCTGCATTGTATGCAGTCTTAATTACATTAGTATCAGTCATTGCACTGACTACGTCATCAGGCAATGGTTCACCACGAGCCAGATCGACAACCTGCACAGGGTCGCTATCGAATGCGTAGCCGAAGAGTAAGACTTCAAAGTCTTCACTCTCAGCGTAGCGATGTACTCCGCACTTGCGCAAGTCAACGCTGCTGTATGTTTCAATATCGATCCGAAGTGTTGTCATTTAATTTTATAAAAAGGTGGGGTACTCGCTGCGTCTGTAGCTAAGCCGTCCGTGTGTGCGGATGGGTGGGCATCAACAGCATCCGCTTTCCCCCGTAACTGCTTAGCTTAAAAAGTCTTCGTCGCTGCTACTGAAATCAGCGTCAGCATTTGAACGACCGGATAACGCTTCGCCGTCAGCAACCTTCTGCACGTTCTGCAAACCAGCGCCAACACCTTTGTTACCCTTTGCACTGTAGCCAAAGAAGTTCAATGACACGCGTGCATAGCAACCGCTGTATACGTCAGCTTCACCTAAAGGAATTAACTTGCCTTCGATGTCGCGCTCTGTACCAACAACTGCAGGCTTTTGTTTGCTGTTTGCATTTACAAACCAGTGGCCTTTGTACTCGTCGCTATCACGCTCGGTATCACCATCACGTAAAGGCAACTTCAAACCAGCTGGAACTTTACCGCCCCATTGATCTGCACCTTTTGCTTTAGCTGCTTCAATAGCTTCTTTAATCTTAGCAACTGTTTCTTTATCCGACTTAGGTATCAAAACGCATACGCTGTACTTAGGCTCTTGACCTTCCTCTTGCGCACGCGGCTTAAATAAATTCGCATAAGACAAACGAACTTTACCTGTAACAACTTTGGTTCCTGCATCTTTTACTGTAGACATACGGTCTCTCCTGTTTCACAAAAAATCTACATCAGCGGATGCTGACGCAGTCAGTGCTGGTCTCTTATCCCCTTCGGGTACCAGCGTTGGTTTGCCAGCCGGCTTGACAACTAACTCTTCAAGCAAGCGTGCAAATTCTTTTTTGCCTAGGACTTTCTCCATGGCTGTAATACCTAATAAACTTTTTTCATAGATCAATGCCTCATCAATACCTGCACTGATCAAACGTTCTGCTACTGCATCTTGATCGGAGTACTTGCGATTGCTTCTGCCTTCAACAAGTTTATAACCCGGTACTGTTTCACCGCGCTCTGCTTGCTTAAGTGCGTAAGCTTTCACATCGTTTAGCCAATCAATGGCCATGTCCGCCTTACTCAACACTTCGCTTAGCTGTTGAACGGTTAACAGTTTAGGTTCTTTCAAAGCAAAATCCTGTTGAGCTAATTCATAAGCAACCTTTGCACGCTCTGGACATTGGAAACGTGCACGACAAAAACAATCACTGCAATGTGTACCTGCAACTAAATCACCTTCGCCTGCCCAAGCAAGCTTTGCTTTTGGTTTGACTTCATCTCTCGCCCAATCTAATAGCTTATCGATCGGCATCTCTTCTACCGGATAGTTATTAAGACGAGGCTGCAAGATGGTCATACGCACGCGCTTAATATCGTAGAGATGTGCCATCTCGTTGTAAGCACCAAGGCCATACAAACGCATCTGACTATTATTGATTGCATCTACTACGATACCTTTGCCATACTTTAAATCCATCACTTCGATTAAATCATCGGTGATGATTACAGCATCGCCTGTACCGAAACCTTCAGGTACCCATGCGCTAAAGTCTAGCCTTTGTTCGATCAATATCTTAGGGTCTTTGCATACTGCGTACGCTTCTTGAATGCGTTGTATAACTGCTTCGACTGCACTGTGAACGTGATCTCGCAAATCTTTAGTATCGTATTTCTCGCGCTCTTCAGAATCAAGCGGGTCAACTGGTCTGCCGAGAAAATGATTTAGCTCTTGCTCAAACACCGCATGTGCAAATGTACCCTCAGCCGAAAACACAGACTGCTCATCAGGAAAAGGTTCCTCCATCTTTGCGCTCGGCGTGCACGTCATCCACTTCTCTGAACCAGAAGCTGATAGCTTTGCATGCAACTTAATAGGTACGATATCAGTCATGTTGTTTCCTCGCTTCCAGCATTGCATCTGCTATTTGGTATGACATGTTTGCTATATCAAATCCAAGCCGCGTAATATCTCTAGGATCGTTTGAAACCACTATCATAAATTGTTGCATAGCTTTAGCTGCAAAGTAATCACGCAAGTCCATGCCTTCTTCTCTATGAGTAGGGAAGGCTTTCATAGCAACACCTCTACGATAAGACGCGCAACATAAAATCCAACGCCTACCCAAGTACCTACAAAAGCAGCACTGCCTAAAAAGAATACGACGCCTGCTATGACTTTTGCGATGGTCTCGTTCATAGCTTGATCTCTTTCTCTGGCGGCACAAATATTTGTGGCGGCTCAGGTGCAAGGTCAGGCGGTGGTGCAGTGACTTGCTGTTTATACCAATGCATAGATGCTTCCACCAGTGCCTCGGTGTGCGCACCAAGGTAGCTACCAAAAATCAAAGCAGCTGTCGGCGGTAGGTTAATCGCCTCTGGATTATCCAACGTCGCTTCCATTTTTAGCTCGTCGTTCTCATCCCAAATTTTCATAGTGACTACAGTCATAGCGCCTCCGCTTCAGCCAGCAACTCGCTGTATTTTTCTGCTGGTAAGTCTGTCAACTTACTTACGCCATAGCTGGTCAGCAGTTCTTTTACTTCGTTCTTCTTGCCGGCGTTGGATACTTCGGCCAGCTTAGCGCGCACTTGCTCAAGCGTGATCGCCTTAGTTTCAGGTGCCGGTGCAGCTACTTCCGCTTCAACCTTGGCAGGCTTTTTAGCCGGCGCTTTTTTCTCAGCCACTGGCTGATCAACTACTGCAGGGTTAAGTGATACAGCTGCTGCAAGTTTCTCTATCGCAGCGATCAGTTCCTGCGCTTCTACTTTTATTGTGATGTTCATAGGTGTGTGCCGTCCTCTTTATTTAAAATACTTAAATCAACTACTTCCTTACACAAGTGACAGATTACTGGTGACTCTAGTTCATCGATCTTGTCTGCCAATCTCTCGCGCAATTCAACAATCAAATCATTAGCAAAATGTTGTTCGGTTTCTGAAAGAAGTTCTTCGTCAGTCAAATGCGAATAGCGTGTGCGTGTCATCCTATTCTCCTTAAAAAAATTAATTAAATAATTACGAAGTTTGGGGATGTTAGCACCTCGTGCAAAGTCGTGCAAGATATTATTTGAGACTGCATGAGACTGCATGAGACGACACAATCGGTAGTCCTTGCATTACCTGTGCATCGGATATATCATCCGCCAATGACACATCTGCGTATAACTTTATCGATCGATGCTCTCCGAGGTATCACTGACGGTGAGCTTCTTTCTTTCAGTGTACCGGACAGAGATTTAGTTTTAACTTTAGCTTGTGACCAAGCTGTAGTGGCGGCTTTTAAAAATGAGATTCAACTTGCTTTGCTTCGTAATTTAGAAGCAGCACCGGGCTACCATTAGATGCCCAGCTAAGGTGGCACAAAACCTTAGCAGCCGAGGCTGGACATATCTCCCTCCTTCGTGAACGGTGACTCGGTTGACAGCTCGGAAAGACGAGCGCCAAGAAGCATGGGGATTAGGATGTTGTATTTGTTTACGGCATAGCAAAAGCGTTGGGATAACCTTTCCCTAGTCCCCAGTCTTGTTGGCAAAAGTGATCGCCCCGCCTTGGGAACCGACGAGTGGATCATCCCTCGCTTGAAGAAATCGGTTATGGTTGCCAGCACTAACACGCATGAGGATTGGATTTTTTTCATAAGAGTTGATCTCCCTTGAGAATGGTCACTGGCGGGAACCACGGCCCCAGTCCTCAGTCGTGTTGGCATACACCGAGCTACCCGGTTGGTAGTGATTATTTTATTAGGACAGTTATGAGTATTTCTCGCGCTGATTATTTTAAAGATTTACTTGCTGACTGCGAGATTGCGGTCGAACAATATCCTTCCGAAGACAGACCGCTAATCATCCTTGCATTGATCCTGTCGGATAGCTTGAACGGCATCCGCAAGGGTATGCTGCAACCTAAAACACCATTCACAGATAAATTCTGAGGGGCGTATGATGGCGACACGTCCTACAGCACTGCCTGTGCAACTGGCAGAGATACCTAATTCTCTGAAAGAAATTCCACGTTGGTTGCTCTGGAAATTTATTAAGAAGACCAAGCCAGACGGCACTATCAACTGGGCAAAAGTCCCTTTCAAAGCAGACGGCAAACCTGCATCCACAACTGATCCATCGACATGGTGCACCTACGATGAAGCAGCTGATGCCCTACTCTTCGGAGACTTCGACGGCATCGGCATGACGCTAGGCGCAGACGTGCAAGGCATCGACCTTGACGACTGCCGCAACCCCGAGACTGGCGCCTTAAGCGATCTCGCAATCGAAGTGCTTAATCGCATTGAAGGTTATGCAGAGGTCAGCCCGTCCGGCACCGGCATCAAACTATTCTCCACTACTAACCTTGACGGATCACGCACGAAAAAAGAAGTCGGCGTTGAGCTGTACCGCGAGGGTAGATACTTCACCGTCACTGGTCAGGTGATGGGTGATAGCCATCGTGATTTACCTGAGTCGATCCAAGACCTTGCATGGTTGATCGAGCGCGTGTGGGGTGAGGCCATGGCCAGCGATGTACTTACCGGCGACGCCGCTGATCTAGAGCTCGCGCTGTACAGGGCACCGCTAGATGACTGGGACGCTGATCGTGTACGTGATGAGATCGCACCTTACCTTGATCTCGATATGCATTACGAGGATTGGATCAGAGTAGGTCAAGCTTTATATCATCAGTTCGACGGTGATCCGGAAGGCTTCGAGCTGTGGGATGAGATGTTCCAAGACAGTCCGAAGTACGGCGGTGAGGCTTACGGCATGGATCGCTGGCGCAGTTTCAAGACACATCGATCTTTCGGTCGTGGTCCTGTCACGCTTGCGTCGATCATCAACATGGTCAAGCCTAAGAGGGCAGAAGTTCTGCGCAGCGAACGCGATAAGACCATGACTGCTTTGGTTGATCAGATCGATAAGACGACAGACCCGCGAGATTTGCAGGAGAAGGTAGCTGCCAAGGTTGCAAACGACGGTGAGCTGTCCGACGTTGAACGCGAACAGATTGCAGGCGCTATCCAAGCCAAGGCAAAAACGCTCGGAGTTAAGCTTGAGATCGGAACCGTACGTGGCTGGGTCAGAGCTAGGGTAAAAGGCACCGGCGGTTTCATTCACTTGAACGATGATGGTCACCCGCTTTGCACGCTAGAAAACTTCCGTATCTTGATCGAGAAACTCGAGTGGCACATCCGTTACAACGTGATCAAGAAGTCGATCGAGATAATGATCCCCGGCGAATCGTTCACCCGAGACAACCGAGACAATGCGGCTCTTGCGTGCGTGCTGTCTGAGTGTGAGAAGGTGCGCATGCCGACGAAGCACATCGCTCAGTACCTGATCAGGGTCGCTGACGAGAACCAATACAACCCTGTCGCAAGCTGGGTGTTGTCCAAGCCATGGGATAAGGTGAGTAGGCTGGCCGAGTTCTTCGATACGGTCAAGAGTGATGTGCCGATCAAGGAAAAACTGATGCGCAAGTGGGGCATACAGGCTGTGGCTGCGGCTTTTAGCCCGGACGGCATCGCGGCACAAGGCATCTTGACCTTCGTCGGCGCTCAGAACATCGGCAAGACAACGTGGTTTAGGAAGCTTGCTCCAGACAATATCGATGTGATCTTGACGGGTCACACGCTTGATCTAAAAAGCAAAGACTCGATTTTTATTGCGCTTACTTATTGGATCGTAGAGCTGGGCGAGCTTGACGCGACATTCAAAAAGTCGGAAGTCTCGGCGATGAAAGCTTTCATTACACAACCTCAAGACAAACTGAGACGCCCTTACGCCGCAGTCGAATCTAACTTTGGCAGGCGTACTGTATTTGGCGGAAGCGTGAACGGCGAGGAATTCTTGGCCGATCCTACCGGCAACCGTCGCTATCTGACAATACCCGTTCAAGGCTTTACTTTTGATCACGAAGTCGATATGCAGCAGGTATGGGCTGAGTTCTACGAAATATGGCAATCAGGCGAACAGTTCTTCCTGTCGATGTCTGAGGTGGCTGAGCTGAACGATCACAACGAGCAGTTCACAATTATCGATCCGCTTGGTGAGAGGATTGCCGCATCGTTTGGGTGGGGGCAGCAAGTGGCAATGTGGGATTGGGCTACTGTGACCGAGATACTAATGCGGATTGGAATCAGAGAACCGACTAAAGGTCAGACGATTACTGCTTCGGCAATTATTAGAAAGCTGAACGGCGGACAGCGTAAGAAAAGTAATGGCAAAGTTTTACTGGCAGTGCCGGATGATCTGAATGATTTTCTGGATTGACAGGGTATTACCCTGTGAGGGTATTACCCTGCAGGGTATTAGAAAAAACAGGGTATTACCCTCCCTATTACCCTGCCTATTACCCTGCCCTATTACCCTGCCCAAAAGCGTTGCTGGGCTTACGTTATAGCCTAACAGGGTAATAGAGGGTAATAGAATATTTATACATATTAGGGTAAAGGATGGAATATTGGATAAAAAAAAGGGTATTTACCAATATAAGGTATAGGAAGTTAATTACCCTTAATACCCTATTACCCTGCCGACTGGAATTGTGATGCGCGAATCGAAAATTGAATTGAGGTTAAAAGCAAAAGCCAAACAGGCTGGAGGCCAAGCGCATAAGTGGGTGAGCCCCGGCTTTACTGGATTGCCTGATCGGATTGTGTTGTTGCCGATTCAGCAAGAGCATCGAGAGATAGTTAACAAATATGTTAAGTTGACAGAAACGAAAGCCCCGAATAAAAAACCAAACCCAAGGCAATGTTTTGTGCATGCTGGTTTGCGTGAGATGGGATACGAAGTGCATGTGCCAGATTCAAAGGAAGACGTCGATGCAATTTTCTCCTAGGCCAAGCCAGCAGCTGGCGATTGACCGGATGCTGGAAACCGATTACCAGATTCTTGCCTTGCGTATGGGCGCAGGCAAGACGGTGGTTACCTTGACAGTTATTAACGAATTGCTATTCAACCGTTTCGACGTGCAGCGGGTTCTGGTTGTGGCACCGCTGCGTGTTGCACAATTGGTATGGGCTACAGAGACGGCCAAATGGGACCATACAAGGCATTTAAGGGTGTCCAAGGTACTGGGAGACCAGATGACACGCATTCGTGCCTTGGCGGCCTCGGCAGACGTGTACGTGATCAACCGCGAGAACCTGATCTGGTTGGTGAAGTTGATGAATGCATCGAAAGGTGGTTGGCCTTTTGACTGCGTAATTGTGGACGAGAACAAAGGTTTCAAAGATAGAAACAGTGAGAGCTGGAAGCACCTGATGAAGGTCAGGCAAAAAATTAATAAGCTTTATCTGTTAACTGGTACACCGTCACCAAACAGCTTGCTTGAGCTGTGGCCGCAGGTAAGCATGTTGGACGAGGGGCAGAGGTTAGGTAAGAGGTTGACCGGGTATCGTGAAAGATACTTCGTGCCGGACAAGAGGAACGGCAACATCATTTATTCATGGCGACTAAAGCAGGGAGCCGACAAGCTGATTTACAAAGCCGTTGAGGATGTAATGCTTTCGGTGGAAAGCGGAGTCGAGTTGCCAGACCGTATCGATAACAACATAGAGGTTGACTTCGACATGAAGCAATACCTTGAGATGGAGCAGACTTTTGTTTCGGGTCAGGTGAGTGCACCGAATGCAGCAGTGCTGGCAGGCAAGCTTAGGCAGATGGCCAACGGCGCTGTCTACGATGATCAGAAGTACCCGCACTGGGTACACGATGCAAAGCTGGACGCGTTAGAAGAGATCGTCGAACAGGGCGAGCCAGTACTTTGTTTCTTTGAGTATCAGCACGACAAGGCAAGGATCATCGATCGGTTCCCCGGGGCAGTGCTGTTTGACGGTGAGCCAAGCATGAAGGCGTGGATGGCAGGCAAGGTGAAGCTGCTATTGATGCATCCGAATTCAGGCGGACATGGTGTCGATGGTTTACAGGTAGGCGGCAACGTGGGTGTGTGGTTCGCATTACCTTTTAGTCTTGACCAGTACGAGCAGGCCAATGCAAGGCTGCATCGTAGCGGTCAGAAAAACGAAGTAACGATTCACCACATCGTGGCGAAGAACACGATCGACGAAAAGATTATAAAAGTATTGGCGTTGAAGGGGGCAGGCCAGCAGCAGCTGCTGGACGCTGTTTTGGTTGAAGCAGTGAATGAATCTATGAATAGATACTTGAACAGTAAAAAGGAAAAAAGCAATGGATAGGGCATGGTTTATTCTTGGCGTTGGTTTAATCGTCATAGGCGCTGTATCTGGTTTCAATGAAATCATGAAAGCTGAATACGAGCGTGGATATAAAGCAGGGGCAGATTCATTAAGCAATAAACAAGTAGATCAAGCTTGCATACAGTGGCTATTCCATGCCGACTTAGAAGCAGCTAGAAGAAGGGTGTGTGGGAAATGACAGAACAAGAAATGAAAGGTTTAGTCGATCAGTTTCTGCAAGCAAGGCTACGAGATAACAAACCATGGCAGCTGCATGCGATGTTGTCTGACTTTGGTTTTTGGGTTCAAGCTTATGAGCGTGAAGCAGTCATTGGTTTACTCAAAGGCATTGATCAAACTGAAATTGAATCAGAAGATGGGTATTGGGAAACATCAGCAGGTGCTGATTTTGGTAAAGAAATTCTTTCTAAAATTCGAGCGAGGGGGCAGTGATGGGTGAAGACGAAAAAGAAATACTGGCGCATTGGATGATCAGGCATGACTACGCAACAGGACATGGTGACACCATTGAAGACTTGCTTGATGAGCTGAAGTGGCAGATAGCCGAGAGGTCTGAGCGTGCTGTAGCAGTAGAGCGTGAGGCGTGTGCAGAAATATGTAATGCAATTTCTACTGCCGCAAGAAAAGATTGGAAAGCAAAATATAATCCACACGATGATGGTAGATGCGATGGCGCATTTGAATGTGAAGAAGCTATCCGAGCAAGGGGAGAGGAATGACTAGAGCAGATTTTATTTTAAAGTACGTATTGGCCAGAGCTGCAATAAAATCCGGCGGCATAGACATCGAACTTATTTTGAAAGATGCGAATACCGCATGGGAATATGCAAACCGGGGGTAAGAATGAGCTTGAATGAAAAAATATCGACAGCACAACTGTCTTCTAATCTGCAAGAGAAACCACTGCACCAGATCGGAGACATTGACATAGTCAGAGCATGCGGTATGGCAGGCGTACAAAATTCACTTGGACTAGCATTGTGGCGATTTAAATACTGCAACGATACAAGAGAGCTTGGTTCATTACTGGAAGGTGCGCTTGAGTTATTAGAGAAAAGAGAATTTGATGGAGGCAACGTGCGACGTACGCATCGCGTGATTGCACATTGGATGGATGACAAGTGTCACCCTTGCGGTGGAAGAGGTTACAACGTGGTATCAGGTACGCCGGTGTTAAGTGATACACCATGTACCCATTGTGGTGGAAGTGGCCGCGTCAAATTTGAGGGAGATGACGCGGCAGTGTGGTTACTTGAAACGCTTAATCGATTAGAGCGTGTCATGGCTGTCGCAATACTTGAAAAGATTAATCCGAAGGCTGATCTTTCAGAACAGAGCGATTGATACTGAATGCATCGGGTACTACTTGATTGCAGCAAGGGCAGATCGGTTTATCTTTGCGACGATGGAAAGCACGATGTACAGCAGATTCACTAATGCCTACTTGCTTAGCTGCTGCGTAACGTGATAGTCCTTGATCAACCAAAGCTAAAGCTTGCATTGTTTTAGATGACGAGATCG
Source organism: Ophiocytium majus (assembly GCA_032358315.1). Lineage (NCBI taxonomy): Eukaryota > Xanthophyceae > Mischococcales > Ophiocytiaceae > Ophiocytium > Ophiocytium majus. The sequence continues at coordinate 36,182 of JAULBY010012791.1, read as the reverse complement.
GTTCATTGACTGGCGATTCAACATCTTTAAACTTTTTCCAAACAGCAATCGCATTGTCAGGCCATTCATCAGGTACATCAGTGAAAGCAGAAGCTGATAACTTGCCAGCGTTTTGCCATGCAACTAGATACTTGATGTCGTCTCGATCAGTAAAAGCAAAAAGCTTGTCTTGCATTGCAGGCGTCCACCCCAGCGCATTAATAAACTGGTTAAGGGTTAACTCTTTCATTTGAATCCTTTAGGTAATATAAAAATTCTTTCAGTTATAAAACGACAAGGCGATTCTGGTTGTTCCCAAGTCCAGTAGATCACTTTATTGTCGAACGATAGTAAGCCGTATCGAATAATCGGCTTGATCATTTTTTAATCCCTGCGTCGATCGCAAGAGCCAGCTGTTTTAATTCATGATCTGGCAAAGTCACATCGAACTTTGTTTGCAGATTATTTTTTTCGCGAGCACCCCACCATTGCGATTCAATCTTTAGATTGTAATCATCGCCAACCGGTTTGACGGTAAAGTGAAGTAAATAATCCGGTGTTGGTTGAATAGAGACAGTCATGTTAAAACCCCTTCGCAATAAAGTTAGAAAATAATTTGTTGTTAGCTAATGCACCATCCGGATCGTAGATAGAAAACTGTTTATCGAGACTTGATCCTTTGTAATCCCAGATAGCTGCTTTCTTTCCGTCAATCAAGAAAGCCCAGCTGTATTGCACTTTATCTGGATCGTCGGCAACGTTGGGCGCGAAGCCAAGCTTTTTTGCAATTTCTAATGCTGACAAACCTTTAATGGTTCCGGTTCTGTATGTTGAGAACCATTCATTGATTGGTAATATCATTTTATTTTCTCCAAATTTAAAATGTATAAGTTAGAAGTATTGCAGCGGCCAGTCTTCTTATCGTAAAGAGTGCCGGTAATAATATCGGCAAGCATTTCTTTACCGCGCACAATCACGTAAGCCATCTTGCGATTGATTACGCCTTCATACGTTTGAAGCTTGACCACAACTTTTGGTTTAGTCTTTAAAAGAAAAACATCGAGTTCAAAAATACAGCCTTCGCCATTGATGCGTAATCGGCGAGCGCCACCTTTTTCTTGTTCTTCATCATCATCGTGCATACATACCCCCTTAAAAATTACCACAACGCTTCGCCGTAAACTTCAACTGTAGGCGTAGGTTTTTTTAACACTTTACGTGTAATGAAAGGCCTGTTGCTGGCCGGCGGGTAACCTCGCCAGCAGCAAACTAGACCATCGTCATCAAGCCAGCCGTACTCTAGCCGTCGATTGTATTTGCCCACATTTCACCTTGTGCATTAGCTACGTACTCCCAGCTACCTTTGGTGCCCGGCTTTACATCATCACGAGCAGGTATTACGTTGCCGTAATAATCTGTGTAAGCGTTTTTACCAAGCATGCAGTAGCCGTTAGTAATTGCGGCCATCAATTCACGACCGTAAGCGCCTTGCAATTTCCAAGCAATGCCGTCGTTGATAGCAACCTGCAGCACGCTGTAATACTCAAACGGATCAAGATCAACATCGCCTTCAACCGCTTCTAACAATTCAAAATCAATCATGGCCATCTCCTAATAAACATAAGGTTGATCAGTGTTATCGATATATTGCAACCAACGAAAAACATCATTAACCGCAATCCAATCACCGCGACTTCCGTCAGATTGAACAGGATTAAATTTTGGTGAGAACAAGTGTTCACGAAATTCTTGAACACGTTCAGCACGAACCAAAAGCCTTTCGGCTTTGGCTGCGTTTTCTGCTTCAAGCAATTTGATGTAGTTCATGATGTCTTCCTTGCCGATACTCTGACTACAAAATAATCATCACCGTAGAACGTGTTAGCCGTTACCAACTGTCTCGATGGACTAAACTTCTCAGCAATCGACTTCCAGTCAATCGCTGCTTTACCTGAGACTTCAGAGATAGCAGCTCTGTAATACGTACCGTCAATCGCAGCGACACCGCTGTCGATCAGTTGCTGCTTTAAAGCAGTTTCTTCTTTTTTCAGGTCGGCCAGTTGCGCTTTAACCTGAGCCAGTTTATCGACGATACCGCCGAGTACTTCAAGGTTTGATGCTTTCATGGTGATACTCCTAAAAGATATGCCAACATCCGGTTGACTCGGTACTGCAGATATAAATATACATGACATTGACTATCAAGTAAAGCTAATCGCACTGCACAGGGCACCCGCCGGTACCCTGCACGCTACGATCAGGCGGCCAACAAGTTGACCAGAGCCTTCTGCTTCAGATCAGCACCGGCACCCCACTGGGATGACACGAAACGATTCTGATCAGTACGAGCACGAACGTGGTGATCGGCGTACTCAGTGACTGCATTGAGCAAGCCCCAAGCTGTACCAAACACACCGTCGTTCATAGCACCCATGCCACTGCCGTTGAACAAATCGAGAATCTTTACAAACCCTGCAGACTCTCTAACTTTTTCACCGCCACCCAAAAGACCAGCAACAAAATCGCCGGCGTCTTGTTCGTGAACGTCGATGTTCGCAAGCTTGACGATATTGGTGCGGAAAGCATCCCAAGCAGCAGTATTCAAGCCCATGAATTCCTTCACTTGTTCAGGCTTAAATACCGAACGGTGACTGACTTTTACTGAAGCTGGCGCATCAGCAACCGCCATCGCAAGAGTGTTCTTGCAAACCGTACGCACTGTCGTACGACGAACCTCAGTGGCCAAGCTGCCGTCAGCACTGGTGCTGAGTAACAAATAACCGCCGATGTTGTCTTTCAAACCAACCGGCGATGCCTCACCGATTTTTGCTGTTGCCCAGAAACGTTTGCCACCGTAGATCGTGCCGGCTGCAGACAATTCCAAACCACCGGCTTTGGCGATGTCTCTGAAAAACTCGAGCACCTCACCCGGTTGCACAACTTGGTAACGCTTCGATACAACGCCGAGCGCGTCCTTCGTATCACTACGAAATAGAACGTGTTGATCAGGTAATTTGATCAAGCTGTCCGCCGTAGCATCACGAGAAACCGCGTAACGAATTTCGCTACGCTGGATTGCCCAGTCCATACCAGCAGCAACACGCCAAGAATCTAGGTCGGTGCCGTCCGCCAAGGCTTGGCCTAAACCGTGCCATGGAGTACCGTCAGAAGCCAGATAAGCAAATTCGACGCGACCATCGGCATGAGTAGTAAGTTCGTGTGACATAGTAAATCTCCTAAAAAGGTAAAAACTGCTAACCGAGCAGCACGGTTTCCTAGACCGTCCGAAGACGGTTTCGACTGGTACCACCCAGTCTCATCAGTAGGTTGCGGTTTCGATTTCCTTAGCAAACTTTAATTCGCCAGCAGCAATTTTGAATTGCAAGTACTTGGCAAGATTTAAAAACTGCCTAGCTTGTTCAACATCGCCGAACGCCATGCATTCCTGAGCGTCAGACATCAAGCCAGCCACAACCATAAAACCGCCAACAAGCTGGTATGTGCAGCTTTCTTTTGTCTGTTCAAAAAACACGTTGATGTCTTCAACGCCATACATTTGCATATCTGTACTCATATAACCTCCAAAACATATTCTTCACTGTTGTTTAAAGTTACATCGACTAGCACTGACTCAGTCAAATCAGTGCGCCAAGGAAACTGCAGAGGTTCATCCAGCAAAACCTCATACTGCACTTTGCCGCCATATTTCACGCGACTGGATTGCACCACGCCTTTAACAAGCACGCCAAGATAAACGGCTTTAACTTTTTGGCCATCTAAAACCCAAGTCATATAACCTCCAATTATTTGAAACGAACCATTGCTTCACGAGCAGCTTCACGCGCCGATGTGTACGCGTAATCATTCGAGAACGTGTTAAAACCCCGATAGAATTTCCATTCACCGTCAACTAACGTTTCAACGAACAAGTCGTTAGGGTTTTTAAAAGGATCGCCTGTGCTGACAATCCGTACAGTTGGTGAACAATTTGTGATCATATGACCTCCGTCTCAGCAGCGAAAACAACTTTATAACCAAGCTCTTTTATTTCAAAAAGAACGCTTTTAGCTAACGTTTTAGTGTTAGCAATTTTTGCGAACAGTTTTGCTTTTTCGCAAACCGGATAATATTTCCGCACGCCGTAGACGTTTTTTGCTGTGATTAGAATTTCCATAACAACCTCCATTGGTTCAGGCATTCTCGGCAGCCTGTTACGCCGCGAAAGATCAGCACGCTGGCCTTTCGTTTTCCTTCGCACTCGGCAGTCTTGGGGACTGAGTCTTAGCGGTCTTGCCTTTACATTCCCGTTAGGTACTAGATAATCGGCTGGTTTCCTTTTTTTATCCCGCTGGTTCCTTTGCGGTACTGCATTTACTACAGTTCCAAGAATAGTGACATTGACAGCTCATGTCAAGCACCTAATGAAAGCTTCAGTGAAAGCTGTTGTTTTTAGACAACAAAAAGCCTTTGAAAAATAACGCTTGACGATGTTGAAATGAAAATATAGAATTTTTGTGGGCACACTCGCCTTAAATTTTCGTAAAAAAACCACCAATTAAGCCGCTCTCCGTAGTGGCTTTTTGACTATTCGGAGAGTAAGAAATGGCACAAACAATCACGATTGAGGTGGCTGACGATGGGAAAATCACCGTCACCGCTGAAGAAAACGGCCAGCCTGCCGGTGAACCGTACGAATGCGACAGCCCACAAGAGTGTTTGCAATTCGTAGAGTCGATGATGACTGAAGAGATGGGCGAAAGCCCCGAAGAGCAAACCACTGAATCGCCTGAAAACTATGAGGCGATGTGGAATGAGGAAGCTGGCAAACGTCCAGCCAATCCAAATATGATGCGTTAAACCTAGGAGAAAACCATGATGCAAGACTACGCAACTGAAAAAAGCCGTAACACCATGCGCGCAGCTGGTGGCCTGAAAGATGGCAACCCGATCCCCGGTCCTGTTGGCAGCAACCAGAGCCAAGGCAAGGGCGAAATCCCCGGCAAGGTAAGTGTTCCAATGCCCGGTACCGACAAGACTCAACCAGCTTACAAAGGCGGCATGAAAAAGAACGTGCCCGGCTTTCAAGGCGGCGAAATCCCCGGTAAGGTTTAATCGTGGCAAAGCCCGGACTGTATGCAAATATTCAAGCTAAACGCAAGCGTATTGCTGCAGGCTCGGGCGAACGCATGCGCAAAGCAGGTAGCAAAGGTGCTCCCACCAAAGCCGATTTTGAGCAGTCAGCAAAAACAGCCAAAACAGGGATCATCCGGAAAGCGATGGGTAGCTGATGCCTAGCAAAAGCCCAGCTCAAGCGCGCATGATGGCAGCTGCAGCACACAACCCAACCTTTGCTAAAAAGGTTGGCGTTCCCACATCTGTGGCAAAAGAATATAACGCAGCAGACACCGGCAACGGTTTACTGCGCAAAGCGATGGATAAAGATGGCAACAAGAAAATCAGCAGCAAGACTCGCTGAGCTAAACGGCGATGCACCAAGACTTGCTTCACCGCAAGACTTAGAAGCGGCAGGACCTCGCACAGGCAACACGCATCCAGTGCGTAAAAGCTCTGGTGCTCGGCACCCGCTAAAGATCAATCTTATGGCGGTGTCTGAAGCATTAGTCGAGGAAGGACTTGATCCAGCGATTGAGTTTGCACGCATTCTGCGTGGTCGGCCACTGGTGGATGACGAGGGTAAACCTGTTATTGATCCGGTCACCGGCGAACAGGCACGTCGCTACGAACTTGATGCCGACGTGCGGGTTCGTATGCTTTCCGAGATTCTGAACTACACGCAACCAAAACTTAAAGCAGTGGAAGTCAAGATGTCTGGCAGCCTCGAGCTGACCAGCGAACAGCTTGATCAGCGCCTCGGTGCTCTACTGCAAAAGGCTATGAAATGAATCTAGCTAACATCGATACATCAAGGCTAGATGACAATGAGAAGCGCGAGCTCTACGAGCTTTTGCGTTTGAAGGATATACGCGCCAAGCGAAACAGGCTGGCAGCGTACAAACCTTATTCCAAACAGAGAGAATTCCACGAGGTAGGCGCGCAGTATCGAGAGCGCTTATTCATGGCAGGTAATCAGCTTGGCAAGACATGGGCTGGCGCATTTGAGGCAGCAATGCACGCGACCGGCATCTATCCTGCTTGGTGGACTGGTAAACGGTTCCCGTATGCGACGCGAAGCATGGTTGGCTCTGAATCAGGTGAATTGACCAAGAAGGGTGTGCAGCGTTTGCTATTAGGTCCACCAGAGATCAGGGAAGAGTGGGGCACTGGAGCAATCCCGCATGCAGCACTTCGCGATACCAGCATGAAGGCTGGTGTGCCTGATGCCGTTTCATCTATCGTGGTTCGCCATATCTGTGGCGAAGACAGCGTTATCCAATTCAACTCGTATGATCAAGGCCGCACAAAGTGGCAGGCCGATACGGTTGACTTCGTATGGTTTGACGAGGAACCACCTCTGCCGATTTACTCTGAAGGTTTAACACGTACAAACGCAACTGGCGGTTTAGTCTTCGTGACGTTTACGCCATTGCTTGGTATGTCCGAAGTGGTAAAGCGCTTCCTGCTTGATAAGCCTGAGAACTCAGTTGTCACAACGATGACGATCGATGATGCAGAGCACTACACGCAAGAGCAGCGCGATGCGATTATCGCCAGCTATCCAGAGCATGAGCGTGAAGCGCGTGCAAAGGGTATTCCGATCTTGGGCTCGGGTCGTGTGTTCCCAGTAGCCGAAGACGCAATCAAGGTGACTGCGTTTCCAATCCCGCCACACTGGCCACGTATTGTTGGCTTGGACTTTGGTATCGATCACCCGACAGCTGTCGTGTGGATGGCTTGGGATCGTGATAGTGATACGGTTTATGTGACTGACTGCTACCGAGTAAAAGATCAATCAATCGTGATCCACGCCGCCGGCATCAAGGCACGCGGCGACTGGGTGCCAGTCGCTTGGCCGCATGACGGCTTGCAACGTGATAAAGGATCAGGCGAACAACTTGCAACGCAATACAAGTCGCAAGGGTTGAACATGTTGAAGGATCGCGCTACGTTCGAGGATGGCAGCAGTGGCGTTGAAGCCGGTGTCGCTGAGATGCTGTCTCGCATGCAGACACATCGATTGAAAGTATTTGCGCATTTGGAAGACTGGTTCGAAGAGTTTCGACTGTATCACCGCAAGGACGGCATGATCGTCAAGATGACCGATGACTTGCTATCCGCAACGCGCTACGCCATGATGATGCGTCGTCATGCGAAGACTCAGCAAGAATCAGAAAGCAAAATACGTATGAGCCGAAACGCTGCACCAGTGATGGCCTTTGGCATACTCGATAACGAAATGGGATATTGATATGGGCATGAACCCTTACAGCTTGAACCCGCCTCGCGTAGGCAGCGGATCAAACACCGATCCATCGGGCACTATGAACGTCATGCCACCTAGCGATAATCCGTTGGCACCGGGATTGACTTCATCTTATTCGACTCTGCAGAATCAACAAGCTTTGCAGAATCAGCAGCAGAATGCAGGAATGAATGCGTCGTTGAACAGTCAACAAATGGCTTTTGGTAATCTGCAAGCACAGCAGACTGCAGGCAGTACAAGCGGTATCATTGCCAACCAAATGCGATCCCGTTCAGCTTCTGCAGCACCAGCTGTGCAGCTGGCAAGAATGGGAGAGATGGCAGATATGGCACCGGGTCGGTTGAATGTCGCATCACAGAAATCAGGTTTACAACCTCAGCCGCAGCAAGGTCTACAGCCCGGACAGGCGTCAGCTAATGCATCGCCTAAAATGACCGTTTACTAAGGAACTAAGATGGATTTACAACCACAGCAAATCGACATTGAGATCGAAGAACAAATCGATCCGGAAGCTGAACGCGAGCGTGAAGAAGAGCGCTTGCAAGCATTCGGCCATAGCCTAGGCAAGCAGCGCGATGAATGGATTCGCGACCGCTACAGCTATGGCGTTGATAAGCGCTGGATTGAAGACGAGGATCAGTACAACGGCAAAGACAACATCAACAAGGCAGCCAGCCAAATGATGACTTCTGTTGAGCAGGGCTACCCTGTTACAACACAAGGCGCTAAGCCGCATCGCTCAACCGTTTTCATTGGCATGACACGTCAAAAGACAAACGCTGCAGAGGCCAGAGTTGCCGACATCCTGCTACCTACCGATGACCGCAACTGGGGCATTCAGCCAACACCAAACCCTTACCTGATGAACATGTTGAAGGACGAGCGTCCCGCAACTAATCAGGGTGCGATGGGTGAGCAAATGGGTCAAGCTGCAGGTATAGGACAAGGTGGTATGCCTCCGCCAGATATGGGAATGCAAGGTGCTATGCCGCCACAAGGTATGCCGCCACAAGGTATGCCGCCACAAGGTATGCCAATGCAAGGCATGTCACCGCAAGGTGGCCTCGGTGCCATGGCGATGCCGCCACAAGCGCCACAGCCAATGACCGACCAAACTGGTCAGGCAATGCGCATGAAAGATGTAGCTCGTGCAGTGATGGAGCTGGCTAATAAAAAATCTGAAGCAATGCAGCGCGAGATCGATGACCAGCTAACCGAGTGTGACTACAACAGCGAAGTGCGCAAGATGCTGCATGATGCAGCTGTACTAGGCACTGGCGTTATCAGAGGTCCTATCGTTACCAATCGCACACGCAAAGCGTGGCAACCATACACCGATGCGCAGGGTCAGCAGGTTCACCAAATCGACATAGTCGAAGAACTGGCACCAGCTTCATTCCGCGTTGATCCTCGTAACGTATGGCCTGATCCAGCATGTGGCGAAACAATCCACCATGGCAAAGGCGTTTACGAGCGTGAGCAAGTAACGTCAAAACAGATTCGTGAATTAGCAAAGCAGCCGGGCTTTATGAAGTCACAACTGCGCAAGGTATTGGAAGAAGGTCCTAAGCGCTCTGCTACTTTCCAAGAGTTAAAAGATGAAGACCAACGCGACGTGGCTCGTGACTTATACGAGATGTGGACGTATTGGGGCGAAGTCGAATATGAAGATTTAAAGGCAGCCGGCATTGATGCGGGTGAGAAGGATGAGCTGCGTTCGATCTCGGCATGCGTGATCATGATCAACAGCACCATCGTTAAAGCGTTTTTAAACCCCCTAGAAGGCGGCGATTTGCCGTATGACTTCTACGTATGGGAAAAGGTCGCAAACAGCGTGTGGGGCTACGGCATCCCTTACCTGATGCGTTCGCAGCAGAAGGTGTTGAATGCGGCATGGCGTCAAATGATGGACAACGCTGGCGTATCGTCAGGACCACAGATCGTCATGAAGCCAAACGTTATCCAACCTGCCGACAAGAATTGGCAAATCACCAGTCGTAAAGTCTGGTATGCGTCCGATGATGTGGACGATGTGGCAAAAGCTTTTGCGACGTTTGAATTCAATAGCCATCAGGCTGAGCTTGCCGGCATCATCAAGATGGCAACCGAGCTAGTAGATCAAGAGACTGGCGTACCAACCATTCTGCAAGGCGAGAAAGGCGCAGCACCAGACACTGTTGGTGGCATGCAAATGCTAATGAACAGTGCCAATGTAGTACTTCGCAGATTGGTTAAGCAGTTTGATGACATGGTTACCCGTCCGCACATTCGCCGTTACTACGACTACAACATGTTGTACAACGAAGACGAAGAGATCAAAGGCGACTTCAGCATCGATGCACGCGGATCATCCGCACTACTGATTCGCGATATACAGAATCAGGCTTTCTTAAATCTGCTGGCAGCTGGCGCCAATCCGGTCTACGGCATGTATCTGGATACAGAGAAGCTATTCCGCAAAGCACTGCAGGCGCAACACATCGATCCGGCAGAAGTCTTTAAATCTGAAGAAGAGATTGAGCAGATTAAGGAACAGCAGAAGGCCGCGATGAACCAACCACCGCCACCTGATCCACGTATTGAGGCAGCTAACATTCGTGCACAGACTGATCTCCAGCGTGCACAGATGCAGAACCAAGGCGACATGGCTGAGATTCAAGCGCGCACCGCCAAGATGCAGCAAGAGTCGGAGATCAAAGCAGCCGAGTTGCAGATGGAGCGCGAGATCGAAATGCTTAAGATGTCGAATGCACAGAACCTGTCACTCGAGAAAATCAAAGCTCAGTTGGCAGATACAGCAATCAAAGAGCGTGGCCGCAAAGAATTGTTCGCAGCTGAACAAGACTTGAAGGTACGCATGGGATCGGGGATTTAATCATGCCAGCTGTTGCACTTAGACGTGAGATCGATGCGTACGGTGACATCATCGATCAATATAATCGCGAGGGTAAGAAGTACACCAAGCAAGCCGAGGCGCATAACGCAGCGGTTGATGCGTATAACGCGTCATTGGTTAAAGGTTCTAGCGGCGAAATACAAGGGCTTAGAGCAGGCGGTAGATCGGGTACCGGATACTATGCTGCTAGTGGTGGGCATAACGAACAATTTTTTAACCAATGGCGTGCGGATCGGGGCAGCGTTAATTTGATAGACGCAGGAGACGGCTGGTTTGTTGCCCAAACTAGAGATGCCAGTGGAAACTTCCCTTCTAATCCCGGTCAATTTACAGCGGTGGCACCCACTAAACCCGGTGAAGGTCCTTCTCCAACAATCGGCCAAATAAAACGTATGGATGGTTTAGGCTTAGCTGATTACGAACGCGGCAATGTAGGACTGCTTGCCGGCGCAAGAAACGGCTAATTTATGCGGCAAACAACTGCAAATGAATGCAAAGGCGTGCAAATAAAAAGTGTTGCACAAATCGTACGATTAATTGTAAAATTTTCGCAGAGACCTCGCGTCTAAATTTTTTATAAAGCCAGCTAGATGCTGGCTTTTTTACTATGATCGATCACAACTCGCCAACGTGGCACCAGCTTCGTAAGTGGGCTGAAGCGCAGCTTCAGCAAGCCAGAACAAAGAATGACACTGTCAATCTCTCCGATACAGAGACAGCGTTATTGCGTGGCGAAATTCGATTCATAAAGAGATTTCTCGACTTGCCTAATATGGCAACTCGGGGTGTAGTGGTTGAGCCGGACGAATAATCCCGCTTAACCGTTTTTTAAAGTCGTAATGACTTTCTTTATTGGAGAGCAAAAGTGGATATAGACAACCTGTCGTCGGAGGAAGCACAACAAATCTGGAATGAAGAAGCCGCAATACTGGAAGCCGGTGATACACCCGCTGATCAGCAGGCACTTGCACCGGAAGACTCGCTGCAAGATGAAAACCAGATAGATGAACAAGTTGCATCGCAAGAAGCAGCTGCAGAACCGACACAAGAAGATGATCCGCTGGCTAGTCTACCGGAAGCCGTGAGAGCGAAATTAGCTCAGATCGATCAACTGGCAGAAGCCAATGCTCAACTGCTGCACCATGTGAAAACCGCCGAAGGTCGTGTGGCCGCAATGCAGCGAGAGTTTCAGCAAGCACGTACTGCACAACAAACTGTTTCACCGCAGGACGCGCCATCGCAGGGACAAATCGTTACAGCAGCCAAGAACCCGGAAAAGTGGGAGCAGCTCAAGCAGGATTTCCCGGAGTGGGCTGGCGCGATGGAAGAATACGTCGCTTCTCAGCTTGGGTCAGTTCAATCTAGACAAGGCGTCGATCCTAATCAGATCGCAGCTTATGTTCAGCAAGAGGTTGATAGGACCAAGGCGGAGATGTCTCGTGCCATCGAAGAAGCACGCATCGACGGTAAGTACGAAAACTGGAAGGACACCGTAAACACTTTAGAGTTTACGCAATGGTTTACCGTGCAATCACCCGAGACTCGTGCGCTGGCAGACAGTACCGCTGCGAGGGATGCAATTCGTATGCTGGACTTGTTCCACGAAACGAAGAAGCGTTCAGCGTCGGATATCAAGCAAGAGCGCGGGGCACGCCTCGCTGCAGCCGCGACAACTCGACCCGGACAGACACCGCCGCCCAAGACATTGGACGACATGTCTCCAGAAGAGCTTTGGAACTATGAAGCCGCGAAGCGCGAAAAAACTAAAGCGCAACGCGGGTTTTAAATCAACTTATAAGGAACAGCAATGGCTATTCAAAATTACTCAACCGTAGCGTCGCGTAACCTAATTCGCGCCGCACAAGGCATGCTTGAGCATGCACAACCTATCACCGTTTTGGGCGACTTCGGTACCCAACGCGAGATGCCAATGAACTCGACTGACACTTTAGTTTTCCGTCGTACATTACCATTCGGTGCAAGCACTGTTGGTACTACGATTGAAGGTTCAGCACGTTATCAAGGCACACCAAACATCACAGCGTCTAACTTTGTATTGGCTGAAGGTGTTACACCTAACAGCAATACTCTTTCTTTCCAAGACGTTTCTGTAACTCTGCAGCAGTACGGTGTTCTGTTTAAATACAGTAACAAAACCGAACAGCTGTACGAAGACGACATCCCCGGCGAAATGGTTAAGCTGACTGGCGAAACCTTAGCTGAGGTAATGGAACTCGTTCGTTACGGTGTTTTAAAAGCTGGTTCTACTGTTGTTTACTCAAACGGTTCTAGCCGTTCTGCAGTTAACACAGCAATCACTTTGAACTCAATTCGTAAAGCAGCTCGTACACTGGATTCAAACCGTGCACGTCGCGTTACTTCACGTTTGGCTCCCGGCGTAAACTTCGCAACACGCGCAGTTCAGCCAGCATACATTGTGTTCTGCCACACTGACGCAGTAGCTGACGTACGTAATCTTTCCGGCTTCACCCGCGTAGAAGACTACGGTTCGTTCAAGCCTATCCACGATCGTGAAATCGGTGCATGTGAAGACTTCCGTTTCATCAGCTCACCATTGCTGTCAAGCTTTGCTGCTGCTGGTGCAAGCCTTAGCACTTCTGGCATGTTGTCTGTTGGCGGTTCAAACGTTGACGTTTACCCATTCATCGTTATCGGTGAAGACGCATGGGGTCAAGTTGCACTGAAAGGTATGCAAGCTATTAAGCCTGTCGTACTGAAAGCTTCTCAGACTAACCACGCCAACCCATTAGGCCAGTTCGGCTATGTGGGCGCATCGACATGGTTTGCAACCGTACGTCTGAACGACGCATGGATGGCACGTATCGAAGCCGGTGTGACCGCCCTCTAATAACTAGCTGGGGTGAAAGCCCCAGCGTTTAATTTAAAGGAACCACACCATGGCAGCAGAATCAGTAAAACAGAGAATGATCGGTGTTACCGATGGCTTAACTAAGAAAGAATTACAAATCTTAGTTGCAGCTTTGGTAGACGGTCTTCAAGTTATCATGGCAAAACTTGATGCAGATAGCGGTGTCGGCGATACCGATTATGCTTCGACTTTTGCAACCTACATCGTAGATTAAGGAAAAACACCATGTCATATAATATTGAACAGATTAACAGTGGCTTTCAGTCACTGACCGCAGCGGGTCTTGCAGAAGGCACCAACGCCAACACCTACAAAACCACCAACACTTTGGCCTACACCATCAACGGTGTATTCAAGTCTAAAGGCGCTACCGACAACATCGCCATGACTTCAACCGCTGGCACCGTTCCTCCTTCCAGTGCAGCTCTGTACGCTGTTTGGATCGACGGTAGTGGCAATCTCAGCAACACCCGTGGCCCTGTTGTAGCTGCTGCTGATCCTTGCCCTGTGCCTACTCAAACCACACCAAACGTGGCTCTGGTTGGCTTGATCAAAGTAGTTACTGATGCATCGACAACGTTCACTCCGGGCACCACCGATTTGGGCGCATCAGGTGTTACTGACACCTACATCGATTGCTCAGTCATGCCGGGTACTGCGCAGTAAATATTGCCGTCTCCTCTCGCAGGGACTTGGAAAGCCACTTCGGTGGCTTTCCTTTTTTAGACGGTGTTTTCTTTTAACTTTTAGGAGCATGGCAAATGGCTAAAAATAAAATGTCAGGGATCGAGATTAGTGACGATACCCCAACAATCGAACCAATAAGCGCAACAAAAGATTTTCGTGAGTTAGCAGCTGAAGAATCATTCATGAACGAAATCGTTACCGTACTCGTTCACGCAACCACTGACGAAAATCAGGCACCGCATGTCATCGTAAATTGCAATGGCATGAACCAACCAATCATTCGTGGAGTTCCTACGGATGTCAAACGTAAGTACTTAGAAATTTTGGCACGCATGAAAGAGACGCGTTATAGCCAACATACAAACAATCCATCAGCGCCAGATCAAATTGAAATGCGTGCACGTCATGGATTGGCTTATCCGTTTGATTTGGTTGAAGACAAAAACCCTCGTGGCCGCGCATGGCTTAACCACGTTTTGGCTGAACCTGCATGACGTTACTACAACTAGTCAATCAACTGCGTCTCGAGTGTGGGGTAACAGGGCCTACACTCGTTACCGTTGCCAACGTTGTTCCGGGCAGCGAGAATGCACGCATGGTCAATTGGATTCAAACCGCATGGAATGATATTCAAACGAGCAAAGAAGACTGGTTGTTTTTACGTGAAAGTTTTGTATTTAACACAGTAGCCCAACAGCAGATATACACACCTTCTGGCGGCGCTGGTTTAACCGATTTTGGAAACTGGAAGCGTGACAGCTTCCGGTGTTCCAGTGTCGGATCAGATTATAGGGACGAGCAATTATTAAATTACATGGACTGGACAACGTTCCGTAATTTATACAAGTACGCAAACATGCGTAATACTTTTGCACGTCCTGTCGTTGTTACAGTTGACCCACACAAAAACCTTGGCTTTGGTTCAACACCTGATATTCCTTACGTAATAAACGGTGAGTATTATACGAAGCCAGTTGCTTTAGTACTCGATGGCGATGAGCCTGCAATACCTATTCGGTTCCATATGACTATCGTCTATAGAGCGATGATGTATTACGCAGGTTATGAAGCGGCACCTGAAGTCATGGCTCGCGGTGAGTTTGAATATAAACGCTTTTATTCAAACCTTCAGATTGACCAATTACCAACGGTTGTAAGCGGACCACCTTTAGCTTAAGGAAAAGGCAAATATGCCAATGCCTGCACCACAAGTTCAGTATGACCTAGTCTACCTGAAGGGCGGCCTTGACCTTATTACTCCTACGCTTGCATTGCCTGCAGGCGTTGTACGAGATTCATATAATTTTGAAGCGTCGATCACTGGCGGATATACGCGTATTCAAGGATACGAGCGCTACGACGGACACGCTGCACCATCAAACGCAACTTACACCGGAGCGATACTAGACATCACCGGCACGATTGAAGTCGGCGATACTATCGAAGGCGATACATCAGGCAATACCGGCGTAGTGATTGCAGTGGTTGGCACTGACGTTTATTACACCAAATCTACAGGTGCATTTATTACCGGAGAAGACATAAGCGTTTCTTCGGTTGTGCAAGCTACAGTCACATCACCTTACCCATCTTTTAATTTAACTCTTAAACAGCAAGCAGAATATCGCAGCCTTGCGGCTGACATTTATCGCGCTGACATATCTCCAGTGCCGGGCAGTGGTCCTATACGAGGCGTACTGGAATTAGCAAGCACTGTGTTTGCTTGGCGCGATAACGCCGGCGGCACTGCGATGGCGATTTACAAATCCAGTCCAACCGGCTGGACGAACGTGCCTCTCGGATATGAAATTGCTTTTAACACTGGCACAGCTGAGATATTCGACGGCAACGTAATTACTGGCGCAGTAAGCGGCAAGACTGCTACGGTTAAAAGAGTTGTGCTGGAATCAGGCACTTGGGCGGGTGGCAATGCAGCTGGCCGTTTAGTTTTTGCTAGTGCAACTGGCGCATTTACAGCAGGCGAAATATTGAAAGTCGGCGGAGCTAATAAAGCTACCGCGACGGCTACACAGTCGGCAATCACTCTGTTGCCCGGCGGTAGGGTAGAAACGGTGCTAGGTAATTTCGGTGGCACGTCTACAGAATTAAGAGCGTATGGTTGCGATACAGTCAATCGCGGTTTTGAATTTGACGGTGAGACTTACGTTCCAATTAACACAGGCATGGCAACGGATACACCAGCCCATGTTGCAGTACATAAGCAGCATTTGTTTTTCTCGTTTGCTACATCAGTTCAATTTTCAGCAATCGGTGATCCGTACCAATGGACGCCTTTGCTTGGAGCAGGCGAGCTTGTTATACCTGAAATCGTGACATCGTTTGTTATCCAGCCGGGTGATCAGACGACAGGCGCGATGGCGATTTATTCTGACAACTACACCTACATTTTGTACGGTACTGATTCTACTAGCTGGAATTTAGCGTCATACAACACAGGTGCAGGCGGTAAGCCTTACAGCGGTCAAAATCTTTCGCAGACATACGTGTTTGATAATCGCGGCGTAATTACACTGCAAGCAACTCTTAGCTACGGAAACTTTGACTCTGCAGCAGTTACTTTAAACATTCGTCCTTTTACAGAACTGCGACGCAATCTGGTAACAGCCAGTGGTTTAAATCGCACAAAAGCTCAGTATCGAGTTTTCTTTTCTGACGGATACGGTTTGTATGTAACGATTGCAAACGGTCAAATGTTAGGCGCTATGCCAGTGCGTTTTCCTAATCCAGTAACTTGTGCTTGTGAATCTCAAGATTCATTGACTAACGAAACAATGTTCTTTGGTTCAACAAACGGGCATGTGTATGCCTTAGATGTTGGCACATCGTTTGACGGCGAGATCATAAGCGCAAAACTGTCTATGAACTATAACTCTGAAAACACGCCACGCATGTTGAAGAGATATCGTCGCGGTTCTTTTGAAGTAACTGGAACAAGCTATTGTGAATTTGATTTTGCTTACGATCTGGCTTACTCAAGTGCTTACGTATCGCAAGATTCAGCACAGTCTTACGTAGCAAACTTTGCACCGAACAACTGGGATTCTATTTATTGGGATTCTTTTATATGGGATGGTGGTACTTTGTTTCCTACCAATGTCGAAATAAGAGGCACAGGAGAAAACATATTGCTGCACATCATCTCTGAGTCAAATTATTTTGATTCATTTACTATCAATAGCGTGATACTGCATTACACGCTTCGTAGAGGATTGCGATAATGTCAAATGATTTTTACAACCACGGTAGCTTTCCAACGACTGGCTCTACAGCCACGTCGTCGAGCATGCGTGCTGAGCTGGATTTAATTGCGGCAGGTTTTAATAAGCTTCCGGGGCTTACCGGCAACGCAAATAAAGTTGTTGTCGTTAACTCTACCGGCACAGCTTTAATTGTTGATGATGCTCTACCGCCATCAGGCGGCGGCACTGGTATAACTTCGTACGCAGTCGGCGACATTCTTTATGCGTCTTCAACGACAGTGTTGTCTTCATTGGCCGATGTGGCGACTGGCAACGTACTCATTTCTGGCGGTGTAGCTACAGCACCAGCATGGGGTAAAGTTGGTTTAACAACGCACGTTAGCGGCACTCTCGGCGTAGGCAATGGCGGCACCGGAGTAACTTCTTTATCAGGCCTTGTGAAAGGTAATGGCGGATCAGCATTTAGTGCAGCAGTAGCCGGCACTGATTACTTACAACCGCCTTCAGGCACAGCACTGTTAAAAGCAAACAGCGGTGGTGCGTTAGCTAATGCAACAGCCGACGTTGACTATCAATCAGCGATTGCTGCCAGCGGTATTCTTAAAGGCGCAGGCAGCGGTTCAATTTCTGCAGCTGTAGCTAATACGGATTACTTAACGCCTCCATCAGGCACAGCGATTTTAAAAGCAAACAGTGGCGGCGCTTTAACGAATGCAGTGTCCGGTACTGATTACGCGCCAGCTACATCAGGCACATCGATATTAAAAGCAAACGGCAGTGGCGGTTTTTCAAATGCAACATCAGGTACTGATTACGCACCAGCTACATCAGGCACCGCGCTTTTAAAAGCAAATGGCAGCGGTGGTTTTGCAAGCGCTGTATCTGGCACTGATTACGCACCAGCTACATCAGGCACTGCAATTCTTTACGGTAACAATGCTGGCGGTTTTAGTCTTGTTACGATTGGTTCAGGATTAAGTTTTTCTGCCGGCACACTGTCATCAACTGCTGGCACTGGTTCGGTAACTTCTGTAGCGGTATCTGGCGGCACAACTGGTTTGACTACATCAGGTGGTCCTATCACTACTAGCGGCACAATTACTTTAGCTGGAACATTAGGCATAGCAAATGGCGGTACAAACGCAACGACAATAGCCGGTGCACAAACCAACCTTCAAGTAGACCCAGCAGGTACTGCTGTGGCAATGGCAATCGCGTTAGGATAAATCATGGCAAACACTTTTAAATCGTATCCATCAAAAAACGTAGGCACTTCAGCAGCGACAATCTATACGTGTCCTTCTGCTACGCAAACCACCTTGATCGGATTATCTGTCGCTAATACGACATCGAGCCCAATCACAGCCGATGCTTACGTTACTCGATCGTCAGTTGATTACTATCTAATCAAAGGCGGTACTGTTCCGGTTGGCGCTGCTTTAGTAATTGTCGGCGGCGATCAAAAAGTTGTTCTTGAAACCAGTGATGTGTTGAAAGTAGTAACAAGTGCTGCTGCCAGTGCTGACGTTGCATGCAGCTTACTGGAGATCAGCTAATGTCATATATAGGCTCAACCCCAACATCTCAACTGTTTGCACCGGGCACTGATACATTCAGCGGCACTGGTTCGCAAACTGCTTTTACGCTTAGTCGTAATGTAGGTACGGTTAATGATATTTTGGTTGTGGTCAATAACGTTGACCAGCAGCCTAGTGCATATAGTGTATCTGGTTCAACGCTAACTTTAAGTGCAGCTCCATCAGCTGGTACGAATAACATCTATGTTCGTTATTTGAGCAATAACTTACAAAGCGTTATACCGCAGCAAGGTAGTGTTACCCCGTCGTCTATGGTTGGCGGCGGCATAGAGTTTGGTATGCGTAATCGCATCATCAACGGTGACATGAAAATAGATCAGCGTAATGCTGGTGCGAGTGTTACTCCTATTAATGGGCAATATTTAGTTGACAGATGGTTTGCTGTATTGTCTCAAACATCTAAATTTAGTGTTCAGCAAAATGCAGCTTCAGTAACTCCTCCAGTAGGGTTTATAAACTATCTTGGAGTAACTTCATTATCAGCATACTCAGTAGGTGCTAGTGAGTTTTTTGGAGTAAGGCAAACTGTTGAGGGTTTAAATGTATCTGATTTAGGATGGGGTACTGCTAATGCACAGACAATTACTATTTCTTTTTGGGCGCGTAGTTCATTAACTGGTACATTTGGGGTAGGTGTTATTAATTCTAATGGCACTCGATCATACCCAGCATCTTATACAATTAATGCTGCTAATACTTGGGAACAAAAATCAATCACTATACCCGGTGATACGACTGGGACATGGCTTACTACTAATAGCATTGGAATTACTTTAACTTTTGGTCTTGGTTATGGTTCATCATTATCAGGAACTGCTGGTGCTTGGAACGCTGGTACTGCATTTATGCCAACAGGCGCAACATCAGTAGTAGGCACTAACGGAGCTACGTTCTACATTACTGGCGTACAACTAGAGAAGGGTAGCGCTGCTACACCGTTTGATTACCGTCCGTATGGTACTGAGTTAGCTTTGTGTCAGAGGTATTATGAAAACGGAAGCAATGCTTTTGCTTATGTAGTAAATAATCAATTAGCTAATTTCTTTTATAAAGTATCAAAACGAGCAACGCCAACAACAGTAACATTATCAAGCGGAACAATTAATGGATCAACAACAGAAGGTTTTAATGCTTCTGTATCATCTGGCACACCAATAAATTGTTCTGTAACTGCATCTGCGGAGTTATAAAATGGATACATATAAATTAAACCAAGCAGGTACTTACGCAAATAAAGTAGGTACTGGAGAATGGCATAACGTAGAAACATCGCAAGAATATTTAGCTTGGATTGCCAAAGGCAACACACCTGAACCAGCTGATAGCGTAGGAGAATAAAATGCCATTGAGTCAAATAAGCAGTGCTAGTCTTGCACCTAATGTGGCAGGCAATGGTCCAGCGTTCAGCGTTTATCAAGGAACATCACAAACATTATCGGCTAACGTATATACAAAAATAGCGTTAAATACAGAACGTTTTGACACAAATAATAATTTTGATTCAACAACAAATTATAGATTTACCCCTACTGTTGCCGGATACTACCAAATAAATTATGGCGTTTACGGAACAACGACAGGGACAATGACCAACCTTGTTAGTACATTGTATAAAAATGGCGCTGTTTACGAATATGGACAAATAAATAATCTTAGCGGAAATCAACAATATGTTTCGGCGTCATTGGTTTACATGAACGGGTCTACTGATTATTTAGAGCTATACATACTTGTAAACGGTACAGGAACTTTATCTGCAACTGCTGCAACAGGTTCTACTAATTTTATGTCTGGCGTATTAGTAAGGGATGCCTAATGACTTTATACGAAAAAATTAAAGCTCTATATCCAGAGTTACAAAACCAAGATTTTATAACTGTCGTTACTTTGCAAAACGACAGCGATGGCCAAGGCGATTATATTGCTAAATGGGATCATCCTACTTTGGCACGTCCTACTGAGGAACAATTAGCATGAGCTACATAGGCAACCAACCATCTACCGCAAACTTTGCGTTTGATCAGTTTAGTGGTAACGCATCGCAAACTGCTTTCACATTAAGTTATGCGCCAGCAAGCACATCGTCGATCCTCGTTGTAATTTCTGGCGTTGTACAAAATCCAAATGCATACTCGATCTCTGGATTGACGTTAACGTTTACAGGCGCGCCACCGACTGGCACAAATAACATCGGCATACTCTATCTTGGCCTGCCAGTATCGATCGGTGTACCGGGTGATGGTACGGTTACTCCTGCTAAGTTAGATCGCGCTTACGCGTCATTAAGCACACTGCAATCGTTTACTGCTGCACAACGCGGCACACCTGTTGCGTTAACAAGCAGCTCTGCATCGATTGCTTCTGACTTTGCACTAGCTAATAACTTCACTCACACAACCAGTGAAAACACAACCTTAGCAAACCCTAGCAATCTAGGTGCTGGCCAGTCTGGCATTATTGTGATCACGCAAGGCGGCACTGCCCGTACTATGGCGTTCGGTAGCTATTGGAAATTCCCAAGTGGTACAGCACCGTCTCTCACAGGCACCGCTGGCGCAGTAGATGTACTGGCTTACTATGTTGATAGTTCCACCCGTATAACTGCACGACTTGTATCGGACGTTAGATAATGAGTGTATTACAAAACAATCCGTTTCTATTAGCTTCAGGTAGTCCTACTGATCCTACGTTTCCAGTGCAGCGTAGTGTACGACTGCGGTCGAGTGCTGCTGCTTATTTTAACAGGGCGCTTACTACACCAACATCTCAAAATATATGGACATACAGCGTTTGGTTAAAAATAGCCGGTACAGGTACCTATACTGTTTTAACAGCCGGAGCGTCTAACTACGAGCATTGCTATATATCAGCTGGGCAGATTTATTACATTGCTGCTTCTACTGGCGGTACAAATAATTTAACAAAAATTTCAACTTCTATATATCGTGACCCATCAAGCTGGTATCACCTTGTTATTCAAAAAAATGCGTCAGCAAATTCTGGCGTTGGTTGTGTTCGTATTTGGGTAAATAATCAAGAGATAACAGCATGGTCAACTAATGCTTATACAGGTACACAAGCATCTGTTCCAAACTCACTGAACGTTGCTTCAACAGTTACTTATATTTCCAGCTCAAGTAATCCTTTTGACGGCTACTTAACACAAGCAAATTTCGTTGATGGCCAAGCACTAACACCCGCATCATTCGGTGGATACAACCCCGGCACTGGTGTATGGGAGCCTCGTCAATACACCGGCACTTACGGTAATAACGGATTTTATTTACCGTTCACCAACAACGCCAGTCTTGAAGCTCTCGGGTACGATTTATCTATTAGTTCGCCCGAGTTGATTACAAACGGCATGTTCGTTACTAACGTAACTGGATGGACTAGTGCGCCATTTGGTGGTGGTACTCCGTCGATTACATGGCAATCAAACCATACTGCACGTATTGCTAACCCATCAAATAATGGTACTGTTTATTATCAAGCGATAACCACAGTAATAGGTGAAACGTACTATGCTCAAGCTTATGTAGCTGCCGCAAGCATTGGTGGCGCTGCTAGAACTATCGCATTACAAAAAGCAGATAACACTGCGTATTCAATAAACAATGCTGTTATTGCTTCTCTCGCACAAAGTGCTGCTCCCGGAGTAATGCGCGGTACTTTTGTTGCTACAGCTACCACTACTTACATTTTCATAAATGTAGATATTCTTGGTACTGGAACTACAGGTGCAGATGTAAGTCAAATATCCGTAGCAGCCGGAGGTTATAAAGATAGCTGGAACCCATTCGGTATTAGTTTAACTGCTGGTGTAACGTATGATTCAATGACAGATGTGCCTACGAATACCAGTAATACTAATGCTAACTTTGAAGTTTGGAACCCATTAAATAAAGCTACACCTGCATCTATTACAAATGGCAATTTGCAAATAACTGCTACGTCTGCAGCATGGCAAGGTGCATGGGGTACTCTAGGTGTTAGTTCTGGTAAATGGTATTTTGAGGCAACGGTTACTGCAAATAATTTTGCTTCAAACGGTATTAATATTGGTATTGCTTTAGATACTGCACCTAATAATGTTTCTCCGGGTTCTGCTGCTAATGCTTGGGTTTACAATAATAATAATGGATCAGGTTCAGGTAGAAAGTTAAACGGAGCGACCACCACTAATTATGGTGCAACTTATACAACTAATGATGTTATCGGTGTTGCTGTTGATTTAACCGCTGGCACATTAGAGTTTTACAAAAACAATATAAGTCAAGGAGTTGCATTTTCTTCGGGTGTTTCAGGAACAATTTTCCCATATGTTTCTACGTATGGAACAGATTCTGTCGCATTAAACTGTGGCCAACGTCCATTCAGCTACACTCCACCATCAGGATTCAAGTCACTCAATACCTATAACTTGCCTGACCCTGCAATCGCTAAACCTGTATCAGTTCATAACTTATACACCTACACTGGTAACGGTGGTGGCTTACAGGTAGGTGAAGTTCAGAAGCCAGCGTCTCTATTTAATCTTGATCGTAGCTTGCGGTTTAGAGGTAGTGCTAGTGCGTACTTGAGTAAGACACCTGCAAGCGCAAGTAATCGTAAGACATGGACATGGAGTGGCTGGGTTAAGCGTGGGCAATTAAATCCTGCTTCATATAACGCTTTGTTTTCATCAGCTACAAATGGAACAAATACTGATTTAACTGCGTTACGATTTAGTACAGATTCGTTACAATTTTTTGCCGCAAATGGTACTAATGCAGCAATAACAACAGCAGTTTTTCGTGACCCATCTGCTTGGTATCATATTGTAGCAGTGTTAAATACCACTGGCGTTGCTAATGGATTTACGTTATATGTAAATGGGGTTCAACAAACTCTTACATATACTTCATTTACAGCAGACCTTCAGCCATCTATAAATAATACAGTTCCTCATAATGTTGGAGCGCAATTAGATTCTGGTTCTGGTAGATTATTTTATTTTGACGGATACCTTGCTGACGTTTATTTCATTGACGGTCAAGCACTAACACCAGATTCGTTTGGTCAATACGACGGAAACTACTACTGGACTCCTAAAGCCTACACAGGCACATACGGAACTAATGGTTTCCACTTAGAGTTCGAAGACTTCAGCGCATCAACTGCTGCTGCTATCGGTAAGGATACGTCAGGCAATGTAAACAACTGGACTCCTAGTGCAGGTATCAACCTGACTACTCCAGCTAATACGAATACGTCATGGGATTCTATGACTGATGTGCCTACGTTGACTAATGCGGATACGGCTAACTTTTGCACGTTGAATCCCATTCAGGTTAGTTACAATACAAGTGGAACCATTGGAACTATTACTAATGGTAATTTAACTGCTACAGCGGCTTCTGGCGCGTCCGATGCGTTTCATCCTGCTGGTACACTAGCTGGAATTGGCGGTAGGTATTACGCAGAGGTAACTGTTGTTGCTGCTGGTACTAGTGGAGCATTAAGCACTTACGTTGCAATTAACGAGGTTAACAATGGTGCGGGTGTTTACGCCGCATATAGTAAAGATGGTCAGAAATATGACACGTCAAGTGGATGGGTTACGGGGTATGCGACCTACACTGCTGGCGATGTAATTGGTATTGGATTGGACTACTCAAGTCAAACATCACTGACATACTCATTTTACAAAAACGGTACGTTTATTGTCACGGGTACTATTAGCCTTTCTGGCAATCCAACCTTTGCTTGCAGAGTACAAGCAAGCGCATCAATGTCATTTAATTTTGGTCAGCGCCCATTCAAATATTCTAACTTTGGTGTTGATCGTCCTGCTGCTACATTCAAAGCCCTTAACTCATTCAATGTAGCAGAAGTCACTGGTGATCTTGAGTCTCCAGATTTCGTGTGGATCAAATCTCGTAGTGCCAGCGGTGACCACACTTTATTTAATAGCGTTACTGGTGTAGGTAAGTATTTAAGATCTAATAGTAATTTACCAGTAGCTACGGACGTTAATTCGCTTATTCAATTTAATAAAAATGGATTTCTATTAGGTAATAGCACTGTAGCAAATACACTTGCAACTACATACATTGCAGCTGCTTGGAAAATGTCTGCAACCACAGCAACAAATAATAATGGAAGTGTGTCATCACAAGTTAGAGCAAATACAAATGCGGGAATAAGTATTGCCACGTTTACTACACCAGCCAGCGGTAACTTTACTGTAGGCCATGGGTTAGGAAAAATCCCATCAATGTTTATACTTAAAACAACAAGTGGAACAGATAGCTTTTATGTTTACAATAAAAATTTTGCTACACCTACAACTTATTATTTACAGTTAAATTCAGGTTCGGTAATTTTATCTAGTGCAAGTTTATGGGGTAGTACAAATCCAACTCTTGATGTTGTTACTCTTGGTGTTGGCGGTGGTATTGCTGCCAATGCTACAGGGATAATTTATTCATTTACTGATATTGAAGGCTTCTCGAAATTTGGCATATACATCTCGAACAATGATCCTAATGGTCCCTTTGTGTATACAGGGTTCAGACCTCGTTGGCTTATTGTGAAACGTGCAGTAGTAACCGCTGGGTCTACTGGCGGTTGGTTTATGTACGACGCTGCTAGAAATACTTACAACGTGATGGATAAGTACTTGTTTGCAGAAGGCACTGCTGGAGATAATACATTAGCAGTCTTTGATTTTACAGCGAACGGATTTAAAATTAGATCAAACAATGTGCATGTAAATACAACCGCTGGCGATACCTATATCTACATGGCATTTGCCGAAAACCCGTTTAAATACGCACTTGCGAGGTAATTATGTTTACGATTAATGGAAGACCTATAGCGCCAGACGCACCGTTTACTGATGCTAATGGCACGCAGTACCCAGCCAACTGGATTCGATTATCTAGTGATGAAGAAAAGGCTGCTATAGGTGTTGAGTGGATAGCAGAACCAGAACCGTTTGATGATCGGTTTTACTGGAGTGCTGGCCATGCAAAAGATTTAGATGCATGCAAAGCTGTTTTAATAGCTCAAACAAAATACAATGCGAATGCGTTTTTATCTGCGACAGACTGGAAAGTTATTCGCTTTATAGAATCGGCTGCGCCTATAGGCGCTAACGTTACTGCGTACCGCGAAGCAGTGCGTACTGCCAGCAATGATCATGAGACTGCTATTAACGCCTGCACGACAGTCGAGGAATTAGCTGCCCTCCAATTAACTTGGCCTGAACAGGAGTAAGACATGCCTTTGACACAAGTACAGAGTGCAATGCTCGGCAACAGCGGGGCAGAACTAGGAATGCGTAATCGCATCATTAATGGCGACATGAAAATAGATCAGCGTGGAAGTGCTGGAACTCCTGTATCTGTTTCAACAGGTGCGTTTACTTACGCAACAGATCGTTTTGCTGGTACAGGAGTAGCAACATCTGGTGTTTTTACATTGGCTCAAGTAACAACTGCTCCATCAAACTTTATTAATTCTCTTAAAGCTACAGTAACTACAGCAGACGCATCACTTGCCGCTACTGATCTCTATCGTATTGGTCAATGGGTAGAAGGTTTAAATATAGCTGATTTAGGATGGGGGACTGCTGCGGCTCAAACAGTAACTTTATCTTTTTGGGTTTATTCAAACTTAACAGGTACATTTGGCGGCTCTCTTATTAATTCTGCTGCTAACTATTCATATCCTTTTAATTACACAATATCAGCATCTAATACTTGGGAACAAAAAACAATCACTATTGCAGGCCCTACTAGCGGTACTTGGCTAACAACAAATGGTAGAGGTGTTTTTATTGGATTGGGGTTAGGTGTTGGAAGTACATATAGTGGAACTGCTGGCTCTTGGTCTGCTAATGAATACTATTCATCTACAGGCGCAACTAACGTAATGGGTACATTAAGTAATACGTTCTACATTACTGGCGTACAACTAGAGAAGGGTAGCGCTGCTACACCGTTTGATTACAGACCTTATGGGACTGAGTTAGCTTTGTGCCAAAGATATTATTATAAACATCAAGGAACTACTGGAACTCGTTTTGGTACTGGTTTTAATAGCACTACTACAAATGCAGTGGCTTGGATTCCTTTTATAGTTCCAATGAGAATAGCCCCAACAGTTTTAGAACAATCAGGAACAGCGTCAGATTATGGTATTGCGTATTTAAACACTGGAGCTACTTGTACTTCTGTTCCTGTTTTTAATAACGCAGATAATTTAGGCTCAACCATTTCATTTGTTGCCTCTGCATTAACTGCTGGGCAAGGTAGTAATATATATAGCAATAATAATAACGGATATGTAGGTTTTTCTGCGGAGCTATAAATGGAGAATCAAATTGTATTTAATTTTGTCGTTGCTATTGCTGGCTTTCTTGGTGTCTTTGTATTTAACACTGTTACTCGAAAGCTTCAGAAGCTTGAGGATAAGTTAGCCGAGATGCCTAAAGACTATGTGCAGAAGGATGACTATCGTGCTGACATCGGTGAGATTAAAGCAATCCTGAAACAGATATTCGACAAACTAGATAGCAAGCAGGACAAATGAAATGGAACCAATCTCAACCGCTATCATGGTGGTACAAGGTGTTAGCGCCATTGTCAAAGGTATCAGAGGCTTTGCTGATGAGGCTAACAAAGCGGTCAATGAGATTAACAAATGTGTTGAGTCTGGTAAGCAACTCAAAGACTCAATGGCTCCTATCACAAAGTTCTTCTCTGCTGCCAGTAAGTATGAGTCTGCTCGTACCCAACTAGAGCAAGCCAAAGAAATACAAGACAAGGCAATAGCTGCTGGCAATCCTGTGGCTGATGCAATGTCTGATGCTGAGTATGTGATGGAGATGATGTCAATTGATCGTCAGATTAAACAGCATTACGATGACATCAAGCACTACTTCATCTACCACTTTGATGAAGCAGGTATGTGGGATGACTTCTCTAGCAGGTTAAATAGTTTGAGGAAAGAACGTGAAGCGAAGGCTGAAGCAAAGCGTAGAGAAGAGACAGAGAAAAGATTAGCTATTGCTGCTGAAAAGATGCGCATTAAAAGGCAGCGACAAAAAGTAGTAAACATAATATACAACTGTGTAGGCGGATTTGTGATCACGTTAATCATCGCAGGGTTTGCATGGTTTATTCGATGGATGTTTGAACAAGGGGCACAGTAATGAAAGAATTATTCGGTGATGATTGGATGACTAAAAAGTGGCGCCCGATGATGGCGTTAACTTACATGGCAATTTGTCTTTTTGATTTTATTTTCGGACCTGTCTTGTACAACCTATTGCAGTTCTGGAACCCCGGTCAGGCTGTAGGTATGTGGCAGTCTCTCACTCTGCAAGGTGGCGGCATGATCCACATATCGTTTGGCGCTATCCTAGGTATCGCTGCATGGACAAGAGGCCAAGAAAATATAGAGAAGGTTAAATCCGGGGAGACGCCTGCAAATGCCTAGATCATGGATATTTTTGGCTATGTTCGTAGTAGCCATTTCTGCTTACTTCTACGGACATCGACAAGGACAGGCAGTAGTGCAAGCACAGTGGCAAGCTGAGAAAGCAGAAGCGAACGCGCAAGCAGCGATAGCGATTAACAAAGCGCAAGAATCTGCTCGCGCAACTGAACGCTATCAAGCACAAAAATTCCAGCAAGCTGAAGCCAAGTTACTTGAAGAGAATAGAAAGGTTCAAAATGAAAAGAATGATTTACTTGCTGCCGCTCGTAATGGCGGCTTGCGCCTCCCAAGCACCAAGGGTGCAAACCGTAACGGTGGAGTGCCCGAAGCTTCCTCCGGTTCCAGCAGCAATCAGCCAGAAACAATCTGCTACCTTCCTGAAGAATTTGTCAGAGACCTTGCAAATGAAGCCGAGCGAGCAGACCAGATTGTCTACCAACTCACAGCCTGCCAAATGATATTAGAGGAAGAACGTAAATGAACTTATCACCTAGTTTTACTCTGGACGAACTTACGCATACGGATCACCGCGAGTTTGAAAATACGCCGAACGAATCTGAGTTGGCGAATCTGAAACGGCTGGCTGCATTTCTTGAGACGGTCAAGGCGGCGGTAGGCGGCAAGCCGATCATGGTAAACAGCGCATTTAGGTGTAAGCAGGTAAACGACGCCGTAGGTAGTTCTGACAAGAGTCAGCATAGGCTTGGATGTGCTGCTGATATTCGAGTCCCGCAAATGACGCCTGATGAAGTGGTGCGTGCGATCATCGCAGCTAACCTTCCATACGATCAAGTCATTAGAGAATTTGATAGGTGGACTCATGTGTCTATTCCTAATACCATTGATGCAAAACCAAGAGGGCAAAAGCTTATCATTGATAAGACTGGTACACGTCCTTATACAGGTTAACTTAAAGGATACCCATGTACTCACCTTCGATATCGTACGAAGAGAAATCCGAACCGTTTGAATTACAGGTTGCGCGTGGACACGTACCCGGCCATTCATTGGTAAACATCCAAGGTTTTAATACCGCAATGCCTTCTAGTTTTAGAACGCCTTGGGAGTTAGCGAATACGGTTGATTATGTATATCCCACTTCAGAACTGGCTATGAATTTTACCAGCTCGGCATCGGAGACTTTAACTGTAACAGTTCAAGGTTTAGACGTTAACTATGTTATAAAAACTGCAACCGTAACTTTTAGTAATAGTACGACGGGCGTAGTAACTTCGGGCACCAATACGTTTTTTAGAATTAACGCTATGCAAGTCACGTCGGGCACTAATGCCGGCGCTGTAAGCGCAACAAACGGCGGTGTAACTTATGCTCAGATTGCAATAGGACTTGGTAGAAGTCAGGCCGCTATTTATACCGTGCCTAAAAACCATGCTTTTTATTTAACTCGTGCCCAAGCTTTTACAACAAATAACGGAAACCAGTACTGTACATATCGCGTTTATTCAGAAACAATTGTAAACGGCGTGGTTACGCCTAACATTGTTTTACGGGCACCTTTTACGCAGTCGTATACGTCGGCTCGAGTAGTGGCTAGACAATACGTTCAAAAGACAGATATCCAGTGGCAGCTAAACCAGTCTAGTCCAGCGCCCGGTTCTGTCCAAGTTGAAGGGATTTTAATAGAAGTTACGCCTAGTTAATTTTTTAATAACCTATTGTAGAATCAAATTGTTAATGGTAAAATTTTCGAAGGGACTTTGCGTCCTAAAAAAAGCCGCCTCTGAGCGGCTTTTATTTTGTGGAGTTATCTAATGGCTACTACCCCAGTCGTGCCTACCGGCGCAACAAATTTCAAGAACGTTGCTGGTCCAGTACCGGGCTTAAACACGCAAGTTACTAATCCTACTTTAGATGCGACAAACGCTCAAACTAAACAAGCCGCAACGGATTTAACTGCAGCCCCCACAGTTACGGGTTATACAGCTGAGCAAGCTGGCTCAACTGGATACACTGCTCAGAATCAAACAGCGAACGTATACGATGCAGCTACGCGTAACGCAAGCAACTGGAATTTAACGCCTGAGCAACAAACTGTTCAAGGTCAGTTGCAAGGAATCATCGCATCTAATTCACCTTT
Organism: Ophiocytium majus; assembly: GCA_032358315.1. Classification (NCBI taxonomy): domain Eukaryota; class Xanthophyceae; order Mischococcales; family Ophiocytiaceae; genus Ophiocytium; species Ophiocytium majus. The sequence continues at coordinate 5,943 of JAULBY010012791.1, read as the reverse complement.
AATGCAGCAAGCACAAACAACTGCTCTGCAACAAATGAATAAGCGCGGCCTTTTGAATTCCAGTATGGCAGTAGGCGCTGGTCAACAAGCTGTTATTTCTCAAGCGTTACCGATTGCAAATGCTGACGCTGCTGCATACCAAGCGCAGAATAAGTTTAATGCTGAACAAGCAAACATTGCAGCTGCTGCTAACCAAGCTGCAACAAATGAAGCTAGTAAATTTGGCGCTACTGCTGAGAACGTTGCGGCTGCTGCTAACCAAGCTGCAACAAATGAAGCTAGTAAGTTTGGCGCTAGTGCAGCTAATACTGCAGAACTCTCAAATGTTTCTGCTACGAATAGAGCGGCTGAGTTTGGCGCTGGTGCTGAAAATACTGCATCAGCTCAAGCTGCATCTGACATTAATAAGAACGTTAATTTAATGTTAGATGAGTCAATGAAAGTTGCGTTGGCTAATGCTGATTCGAATACTAAAATTGCTTTGCAAAACATTGACGCTAGTACTAGAAAAGACATTACTGATCTGGAAGCAAAGTACAAAGTACAAATGCAAGCAACACAATCTGCTAATGAGATATTTCAGCAGACTACAGCTAACATTAGTAAGATCATGGAAAACCCTGACCTTACAGTTGCTGCAAAACAAGCTGGAGTTAATATGCAAAAAGGTTATCTCAAGGATGCAATCGATATACTTTCTTCTATCAGTAGTATTCCAGACTTAACTACTTTGATTGACTATGATAGTACTATAAGGTGATGAATGAAAATTTACTTGAGCCAATCATATCAGCAATTCGTAAAGGCACTTCTCTTCCTCGTCAAGAAATTGAAAAGTTTCTTAGTGATTGGGAAGTAATACCTGTAGTAGCTGATGGCGTTCATGCAGCAACCGTAATTGCAAAAGGTACGGAGCTGCACATCGCTATTGCAGAAGGATATAAACCAAAAGCTTGTCAACGAAGAGTGATCAAAGGTTTTTTACAACCTCTTTTTGATCGATATGGTTTTTTGACGACACGCATACCGCACCACAGATTACCGCAAAAAAGATTTGTCGAACGCGTAGGTTTTAAACCTACATGGAAAGACGATACGTTTGAATATTACATGCTTACTAGCATGCCGTTTGAAAGGAAACGTGATGAATAAGACTTACCTATCTCGGAGTATCAGCCGCATGATGTCCGCTGACCATCCTGTGGGTGACCCGACTGGCGGCGTGGCATACGGTGAGAAGAACGATCCGATCAGTGCAATTGTTTCAATCGCCACTATGGGCGGAACTTATGCAGCTGCCGGTTATACATTTTCTGCCATGACTTTAATGCAAGGTTTAACTTTTGCAGGTGCTGCATTAAGTTTAGCCGGTAATGTGACTGGCAATAAAACCTTATCTAAAATTGGTATGGTGGCTGGCCTTGTTGGCGGTATCGGTTCTCTTGCAGAAAGTTTTGGCGTAATAAATAAAACCTCAACACTTGGTGAAACTTTTGGTATAGGCGCTGCGCCCCCTGCTACTACAGTAACACCTACGGTTACTAGTCAAACACCTACGGCAAATACGTCTGCGTCTTCAGCTGCCAGAGATGTCGGCGGTTATACACCCGGCTACGTTACTACTCCAACAGCTCCTACTCCTGAGATTTTAAATACTGCAGCTGGTAACACATCTACTGTTTTACAACCGACTCAAATAAGTTCTTCACCAGCTGCTGGTTCAGCTGCTGGTTCAGCAGGAACTAGTACAACCGCTGGCGGTTTTATGGATTACATAAACAAAAACCCCGGCATGGTTATGATGGGTGGCCAGATAGCAAGCGGTCTTGGTGATTGGTTATCAGGAAAAACAGATGCGGAAATCGCAGCTCTTGAAGCGCAATCACAAGCTAACCAAGCTAACGCTGATTTAGCAGGCGTAAAGAAAGAAGAACTTGAAGCAGCTCTTGCAAGAGAAAAGCTACGTCGTGATCAGTTAAATCAAGGTTACGCCGGTGTAAATACTGACATCAAAGTTAATCCTTATGTTGCACAAGCTGCACAAGGTGAGTCCGGATTAATCGCAGGCGCTCAACAAAGACCTGCTTAAGGAGAATAGAAATGGCACAAGGAATCATTCAAGACAACATGGCTCGTCCAGAGGGCAAAGACTTAACCGTTAAAAATGTTAGCGAGAATATTAAAGTCCCTCCTGAATTACAAGAAGCTTATGAGCGCACTGTGATCGCTGGTATGAAAGTGATGTTCTCTAAAGAGTCTCATCAGTTTATGTTGAAAGAAATTCAAAAACCGGGATCGATGGGCGAAAAGCTAGGCAAAAGTATCGCCGGTCTTTTGTTAATTCTGTTTAAAGAATCTAACCAGTCTATGCCTCCGCAAGTAATCATTCCAGCCGGATTGGAATTGCTTATGCAAGCTGCAGACTTTTTAAAGAATACAAAAATGGGCGAGCCTTCAAACGAAGAAATCGGCAACGCGATGGAAATCATGATTACTACTATCATGGAAAAGTTTGGCGTCCCTCCAGAAAAATTTGCAGCTGCTTTAAATAATTTCGATAACTCAAAAATTCCAGCTGCTGGTCAGCAAATGGGAGCTTAATCATGGCTAGTTTTGGTGGATTGATCGGCAACGTTTTAGGTAATGCTGGCAAAGGCTTAGTTGCGCTTGGCGAGCAAGGTATGAAAAAACAAGCTGAGCTTGATCTAAGAAAACAGTTAATGGACATTGAATCCGAAAAACGTTTACGCGAAGACGAGATTAAACGTAGTCGTGATATATCCGACATTGGTGCAAGAACTAAAGCTACTGCTCAAGCTGGTTTAGAAGCAGCTCCTATACAGGCTCAAACTGAAGTCGCTTCACAGTCTGCAAAAATAGATGCTGCGAATAAAGTTGATTTACCTACTAAGCAAGCTGAGTATAAGAAGAAAGAGTTTACGTCAGAGAAACAGTTAAACCGTGAGAAAGCTGAAGAAGCTACTTCTGCAAAAATAACTGAGACTAAAACTTTAGCTGAGGACAAAGACTACATTAAAGCAGTTGAAGCTTTAGATGTTGCTGGTTCTGCAGGTAAGATTGAATCCGCAAAACAAAGCGCCCGATTAAGAGTGGAAGGTGGCGGTGGTGGTAAAACGCCAACGGTTAGAAAAGTTATTACTGGAGATAACGGCAACACTGCTGCTGTTATGAGCGACGGTACTATTGTTGACCTCGGTGTTAAGTCTGAATCGTTTAATAAAAATCTTGCTGCCATCATTACTAAGATGAGTGCTGACGATGCTAAGTTTGCTAAGCTGCCTGAAGACCAAAAACGCGCTAAAGCTTTAGAGCGTTTAACTGGAGAGCCTAGCCAATCTAAACCTTCCGGTAAAGGCAAAGCCGGCATTGAGCAATTTGATAGCAATAGATAACAGGAATCGGCTATGGCCTTTGATGTTGATGGCGCGCTTAAAGCAGGATACTCTCGGGCAGATATCGCAGACTATCTTGCTTCAAAAGAAAACTTTGATATCTCCGGAGCTCGCAAAGCTGGATACTCTGACGACGATGTTATCTCTCATCTGTCTCTTAAATCTGCTGCTGTAAAAGCTGAACCTGCGCCGGAAGAAAAATCTAATAAATCAAAAGTAAGCAGCGTAGACAATCCGCTTAATACTAAAGAACCAAGTCTGCTTGATAAAACATCCAGCATAATTAAAGACATCCTAGGTACCAAGTCATCAGTGATGGAGAATGCTCCAGCTGTTGAAGCTAAACCTGATACGCGTTTGTCTTTAGGTCAAGGTCCTATTAGCCAAGAAGCTTTGCGCAAAGCTCGTGATGTACGCGAAGGTTTAGCAAAGACAGACGACGAAGGAATACTTCGTATTGCTCAAGCTTTAAAAAATAAAGGCGAACGTACTGCTCGTAGCGTTGTTGAACAGGTGATGGAACCTGAGCGCATCGCTGAAGAAGTTGAAACTCAAAGACGTAAACAGTTTGCTCGTGAGAATCCAATCACAGGCGCTTTAACTTCTGGTACTGCGACAACTCTTTCCGGTGGCCTTAACGTGCCAAGTGTTGCAGCCGATGCTTTCAACCAAACCTTTGTCAATCCTGTTCTTGAAGCAGCTGGCTTTCAACCAATAGGTCGCACACCTACTGCTTTAGGTACTGAGTACTTAGCTAAGAGCGCAGAAGAATACATGCCTTCTGTTGCTAAGCAAAAGATGGGCGAAGCTTTTGATAAAGGTCAAGCTACAAACTGGTTGATTACAAACCTAGCAGCAAACTCTCCACAGATAGCCCAATCATTAGTAGGTGCTTATGCGCCTGCTTTGCGTGCTTCTATTCTTCCATCCATGGGTGCATCAGCTGCTGGTACAAGCTACGCCGGCGGAGATGATTCTCGCGTTGCTGTTGCAAAAGGTGGCATTGAAGTTTTAACTGAAATGCTTCCGCTTCAAGTGTTTGACAAAGTCGGCGATATTTTAAAAGGTTTGTCAGTACCTAAGCAAAAAGCAATCATGGCCGTAGCAGGCCAGCGCCTATTAGCAGCTGGCACAGACCTGACAGCTATCAGTATTACTAATGCTGTTGAAGAAGCTGCTGCACAATTCGGTGGTAACGTTCTTGATAAATACTTTCAAGGTAAAGACGTCAAACTAACTGACGATCTAGCTGAGGCTGCTGTACTTGGCGCTGCTTCTGGCACAGCAATAGCTACACCTCGCGCTGCTACAAATCTATTAGCCCCTCGCAGTGAACAAGACTATACGCCTGAACAGCAATTCGCTCGTGCACTTGAGGCAGATGTTGCTGGTGCAACTCCAGTGGGTACTCAAGCTGCTGCAGTCGCTGCTCTTAATCCAGAGACTTATGATCCGCGTATAGTCAGTCCAAACGAGACAGTTTATCGCTATCAAAAATTAAACGAATTAAAAAGCGCAACGAATGTTGATCAGATCGTTTCTATTGCGGATGACTTAGCTGGCACAGTAGGTAGAATCGAAACGCCGCCAGTAGCGCCGATTGTTAATGCTGCTGTTGCGCCTATTACTAACGTCGGTCGTATTGAGCCAACACTTACAGCTGAGCCTCTTACGGTGCCGCCTGTTACTGGCAGAATAGAACCTACCTTAGAGCCAATGACTCAAGTCGCTGTTGAGCCAGCGATTGAACAAGTTGCACCTAGTGCTGAGACAGAACAAAAATTTGGTTTAGATAAACTTCGTGCAGCCCCACGTCCACAGCGTATACTAGGCAGGAACGTAAACGATCTAACCGATGATGACTTACGCGGTGTTGTAGAAAACGATAACGTATCTGCAATCACCCGTCGAGGCGCACAGATCGAACTAGATGCACGAGCAGCTGAAGCTACACCCCAAGTTACGGAGACTCAGAATGTCACAGCAGAAACCCCAGCAATTGAGCCAGCAACGCAAGTGCCTGACACCAGCACTACGCCAGTGGGTGGAGTCGATGCCGCAAACGAAGCAAGAGCAACTGCTCAAACAGCTATCAACCAATGGGCTGCTGCCAACGGTATAACACCATTCGCCCTGAACCAATCAGGCACCGAAGAAGACAGTGCTGTTAATCAGATTGCCAATGCTTTAGACAGTCAATTTGGCAATGGGAAAATCTATTCGTTTAACGATGCTAATCCTGAAGCGCCTAATGGTTTTGCATTAGGTGGTGTGGCTTTCGTTAATACCTACAATCCAGATTTCAACATAGCGAATACTTCTCTACACGAATTCAAACATACGATCGAACAGATTGCCGAAGCCGAAACAAAAGCAGGCAAGACTGGCACTGCTGCTCAGCAGTTTGTGCAAAGCATCGATTCTATTTTTGATGATATGTCAGAGGAAGGTAAACGCTCTTACGTTGAAAACTTCCTTGCCGCTGCTGAGCTAAGAGCGATAACAGACCCAGCCGCACGCGAGCAAAGAC
>JAULBY010012780.1:0-22957 GCA_032358315.1 Ophiocytium majus | reverse complement strand
AAAGGGGGGGGGGCAAGGGGAGGGGAAGGGGGAGGGGGGGGAGGGGTGAGGGAGGGGGAGAGGGGGGGCGGTCGTCAGGTGCAGAAGAGAGCGAGTTATGTGTTGGTGTGCAGATTCAGGGGGAGTCTGGGGTGAGACAGGGGCGCAGTGGGTGGGTGGTGGGGCGAGAGGATGGTTGCTGACAAACGGACATAGGATAGCAGGAGGGATGCTGCATGGGACTGCTGTTCCTATCTATAAAAACACACATAGGGGGCCCGCCTGGGGCAGGGGCAACAACATGCTGAACTCCACAGGCACCCAACGCCCTTGCATAATCTTGGGTCCCTCAAACCCCCACTCCAGTAGAGCCATGTACGGAAGGAAGATGTGGGGATGTTCCAGTACCAATGTGGTGTGTGGTGGGGTTACACGGTGCCAAACACAGACACCATGTGCGATTAAAAACTGTGTCAGTAAACTCTGGGTGGGGCGTCAGAGTTTGTTGCACAGTGGATGGCGCTGTGTTGCGCTGCAGCACCAAACTCACCTGGTTGTCGGCCCTGAATATGCGCCGCGCCCAGTCCGAGAGTGTCTCGCCGCACAGCACCACCAGCGGGGGGGCACCAGCCTCAGGACGCCCGTCTGCAACGGAGTGAGCACTCATGCACGCCTCCAGCAGGTCCCTGGTGCCGTTCTGTGCTCAGCAAAACAGGACAGCAGCAGCGCTTGCTCAGCAGCAGCAGCGGTGCTCAGCAGCAGCAGCAGCGGGTGCTCAGCAGCAGCAGCGGTGCTCAGAAGCAGCACCAGCAGTGCTCAGCAGCAGCGGTGCTCAGAGGCAGCAGCAGCAGCGGTGCTCAGAGGCAGCAGCAGCAGCGCCAGCAGAAGCAGTCCCCAACAGCACCAGTAGCGGTGCTCACAGGCAGCAGCGGTCCTCAGCAGCAGCAGCGGCGCTCGCAAGCAGCCGCAGTGCGCTGTTGGCCTTTGAGAGGCGCCCTCAGCAGCCCTGTGTGGCTATGTGTGACTGCCAATTGACAGCCGTTGCACTGACCGTAGGCTTTGTGTGGCCACAAGGAGTGGGCGCAGTGGCTTTGTGCGGAGGGAGGATGGGCGCTTTTTGCCACCACGTGCTTCTGCACTGTACAGTGTGTGTACTAGAAACCACTGGAATGCAGCGGCACACAAAGCGTAGTGCCGGTATTACGTTGAAGGTTCGAAGGCAAAGTGAAAGGCTGCCAAGCCCAGATAATGCTGTGGCCAGGGCCAAATACCAGCTTCAAGCCCGTGAGGTGAAGTCAATCCACTTGTCATAACCGGGACTCTGCAGTGACCCTCCCCCCCAAAAAAACTCTCTCAAAATGGTCATTGACATAGGCTTACCTGGAAGGCTGCACACTCTGCGGCGCCCACCATTCCGTGCCAGAGAACCGCGTTGCTGCGCCGAACAGCCTGTGCCACGGAAACCAGGTAGGTACAGGGGCCGAACAGCCAGGGGTACCATAATCACATGCAGATGCTATGTGCATGCATACATGTGCACACACGTGTACTGTGATCAACCACTTCAATGCTCAGGCAAAAGCGCGGGATGGCGTAGGTGCATGGAATGGTGGTTACAAGTGCGCACCAGCTGTCTACTGCCAAGCCTCTGCCAAGTGCTTGGTAAATGACAACTGACGGGCTTGGGTTCCGCATGCTGCAGCACCACCAGTGCATCCTTCAACGCCAAGCAGTACACCGCCGCCATGCTCATGCGCTTCTGCAGCCCGCCACACTGGTGGTATGCTCACACTAGGTTGACATTGGTACATTAGTCATTGACATGAGGGCATGTGTTGAAGTTGAAGTTGAAGGGGGGTGACACACCTGTCTCAAGGCGGCAATCGTCAAGGGTCCAATGTCAAGTGCCAGGTGGCCTCTCGGCACGCCTGCCTCCACCTGCAGTGCTCAGCAGCAGCGGTGCATGGAAGCAGCAGCAGTGCTCAGCAGCAGCGGTGGTGCTCAGCAGCACCAGTACTGTAGTGCTCAGCAGCAGTGGTAGTGGTGTGCGGCAGCCACAGCGGGGGCCAGCAGTAGCAACAGTGCTCAGCAGCAGCAGCAGCAATGTTCAGGAGCAGGGGCGCGCAGCAGCAGCGGTAATGCTCAGCAGCAACTGCAGCGCTCAGCACATGCAGCAACGCTCAGCACATGCAGCAGTGCTCAGCAGCGGCAGCAGTGCTCAGCAGCAGCTTCTCTCACCTTGGTGTCAGCGGTCTCCCCCATGTACTCAAACCCCTCGGACGGATCCACGTCCGTCTTCACGGACCTCTCCTCCGACTGTTCTTCAGCTCCCGGAACGGGCTCTGGGGATTGTTCCACAGCAGCACCGGCAGACTCTTCCTCGCTGAGGCCCCAAGCAAGCAGGCGAAAATTACAGGGCAGGGCGGGCAGGCAGCGGCACAGCACACACCGTCCGAGTGGTGAGGCGTAGGCATGACGCTGCTGCACATTGCGGCAGCCGGTGGGTACTGATCAGTGGAGGTCAACGGTGCTGCCGCCACAAGGCCATAAACACGCGTATGAGTGGTACACGTGACAATGGTATAAAACATATGTACACACATACCTCTGAAGTACTTCAAGAAGTGTACTTCAAGTATGTATATATGCCACCTGCAATGCTGAGGCAGCGGTGCTCCGCGTTACACTTTGCGAGCACCAGTGTCTGCGTACTCTTTCACAGCATGACTATGGCTGCCCGATAGTCAAACATCATCAACTATGTATGGCACTACAGCAGCATTTTCAAACCGCCAGCGATCCGGGTCGTGCCCGGGCGGGTTTGTAAACGGTGACTCTGCGTGCGCAACTTCAACTTCAACTCAAGCCCTCGAACAAGCACACCACTCATTATGTGCTGGAGTCTATCTCTTGATCTGGGGTCGCTCGTCGACCCGTGGTGCACCCGTAACACCCATGGCAGCACCCTCCACAGCGACATGGTGCCACGCCCCAAGGCAAAGTGCCATGCCGTTGTGCTCACACTCCCAACGCCCAAGCGCCTCGCAAAGCACCCGTCACAAGCACCCACCCAGCGCAGAGTAGTACCCACCACCCGCACCCACCCCCCCTGCCGAGTACCAGCACTGTGGTTCAAAAGTGCCGAAAACAGTCACAAAGGTCGCCCTCCCTAGCCAATAGCAAGAACTCAAAACCGCCAGCAAGCACTCGTTAAACGACACAGTACACCACCACGCACAGAGCATTTCCCACCACACACGCCCACCCTCCCAACCCAGTATCGGTAGTACTTCAAGACTGCCAAAATAACACACACACAAAAATCATGGTGGTTACCTGGCGGCCGCGCCTGCAGCGGCGGGCACCGGCGGCACATCCCCCACCACCAAGTCCTTTGGCAGCAGCAGCGCCACGCCGCGCCGCCGTGCCTTCTGCAGCAGCCGCCGCAGCGCTGCAACAACCTCCGGCGCATCGGGACAGGGGACCTGGCGGCCGGCAGCGGCCAGCGCAGACAGGCCCAGGCCGCCCACCAGTGCCAGCTGCTCAGCAGAGCGGGTGCGCACCGCGGACACGCAGGGCGGGGGGGGGCGTGAGGGTGGGGTGATTTGTAGGGTGCCTGGGTGCTGTGATGCCATGTTGACGCTCCATGTGGGAACGAGTGTGGGGCTACGTGGGGGTGAAGAAGGTGTGCTGTGATGCCATCATGATGGCAGTGCCATGCTTTATACTGCAAAGTATCGCAAAGGTGGTGGCTTTTTTTTCACGCGACGGTTTGTTGTGCTGTGTAGCACTAGTGGGGGTCAATGTTGTCGCGCGGGAGCGCTGCGAGGAGCTGTTGCTGAAAAGCCGAAGCTTTTGCGATCCTGCACTTGTGAAGGCAAGAAGTGTTATGTTCGGCAGCATTTGTGCATGAGGGGGGGCAGCTGGCAGCAGCTCACTGTGTGCGGGAGCGAGTGCACTGCTGCTAGCACACACAGGCTGGGCCCGCACTCGCTGTGCCAAAAAACGAAGTTGGGCACTTGCACCTTGCATTTTGTGTAGAGCATGCACTATGTGACACGCACCTCGTCACAGACATCCAGCATTGTGTCCAGGAGCCTGAGCCTTCCATCTGCGCAGCCGCCGCCCAGCACCACCAGCAACGGTCCCCTGCTGGAAACCTCTGTTGCCAGCACCTGTCATTGGGCGAGTGCAGGGAGCCTCAGGGCACTTAGCGCATGGGCCCGCTTCCAATCGCGCACAGACGCATTGGGGTGCGTGCGTTTGCACTGCCTTGTTGTGTGCGCCGCACTTGGTGTGCTTTGGTGCACACATTGAGCATGAGTACGTCCTTTGGGACACGGGACTGTAGTTCATTAGTATTGCTGAAGAAACGCGCTGGGCTTACAATTTAGAGCGCATAGTGCTGAGCGAATCCTGTCGGCTAGCCACAGGGCAGGGCAGTTTGCTTGGGAGTACAATACAGTGCACCCGCGATTTATTGTGCATTCATGACGTGCAGCAAGTGGTTTGGTGCGGGACACAGAGGACTGCCACATACCGCATGATACTACCTACTATAAAACAGTGTACAGTACAATGCCCTATTTGACTTAGCACGGGTCTTGCTTCAGTGTCAGGTGCTAGGGGGGGGGGGGCATGTACATGCATGAGTACGCAGTGCTGAGCATTGCCAGCTTGCCAGCTTGTTCGCACAGCGTGTCTGATCATGCTTTTTCTGGTCACACACGCACACCATGTGCAAAGGGCTTTCCGCGCCCCAAGTGGAGTTCAATAAGTTCAATAAGAGTACATACATGTCATACGCATACTTCACAAGTACGATATTGGTTTGGCACGACCCTGCAAATAACTCACCTGCGCCACCGCAATAATGTCCTGAGCAACGCCCACCCCCTCCGCCACCAGCGTTTCCTCCCCCAGCCCATCAACATAGCGGTGGCTCATGTCCACAAGGCACTCTCCACTGGCCACCAGCAGTGTGTCAGCTGCGCCCTCCAGTGCCGACGCAAGGGTGCACTCACGCGGCGGCGGCGGCAGCGGGGGCGGCTCCTTGCCCCAAAGGAAGTCCGGCAACCGCTCCTCCTGTTTTTTTTTCACACACATTTGTGGGTGTGGTTCGTTGCAACGTGAGTCGTGGGGTGTGAGTCAATGAGTGCGTGTGTTGAGTGTGTGCAGGCAGCGTTTGGATTGGCCAGCGGGTGCGCAGGGTGTGTGGTGCGCAGGCAACCTGCAAATCTGCATCTCTCGAAGGGGGGTTGCAGCTGAAGCGGGGGGAGGGAAACACTGTAAATTCACAGTTTTGCAGACACACAGCTGCACTCCCAGGTGGGAGCCTACACTTATATGCTAAGTTATATCCTTCCTCAAAAGTACATACTTCTTGCAGTATTCTACCGGGTATCACATCACAGATGTGGCATATACTGAAGTATACACTTCATGTGCATAAAATATGGGGCCGCGCGCAGCTGCTCTAGACCCACAATTCCCCACAGACAGAGCTGCGCCGCCAGCAAACCAAAAACCCACCTCATCGTCGCTGTGCACCTCCGGCGCGGGCGGCGGCGGCGGCAACGGCCCCCCATCCTGCAGCGCCTCCACTGCCACCACCACCGGCACCGCGCCGCCGTCGCCACCCCCCAAAGCCTCCTCAACCGCATCTCCTGCCTGCCGCACCGTTGCCGCCGCAGGCAGCAGGGAGGCGCTCACGGGAGTGGTGCCCGCGTTGGCGGCGGCGGCGTTGAAGGCGTCGATACGGTGTTGAAGTTCGGAGTTGAAGTTGGCGGCGAGCGGGCCGCGCTCGAACAGCACGGTTATGGCTGCGGGCTGACTCTCCAGAGTGCGGAGCACCTGCAGTGGGAAGGCGTGGGTGTGGAGGGCAGCACGTGCGGTTGGCGCTGTGGTTGGTGGTGGCAGTGTGGTGACAGTGGGAGTGTGTGATTGTCATTGTTTGGGTAGTAGTAGTACGAAAAGGGAGCGCAGCAAAGACAGGCATCAAATTGAATTCCTTCAGGATCTGCCTGCCAAAACAGAGAGAAACACAATATAGTCCTGTACTACATGTACCGGTACTATATTATACATGTAGCTATATTAACCTCTGCAGTAGCACTACAATAAAATGTGCAGGTGAGCGGGCAGCGGCACATGGTGCCTCTCCGCGTGTGCGGCTGCAAGCGGGTGTGTCAATAACACTGTGCACACCCATCTAGCTTCCACTTGCTGTAGCATCATCGTTGACTGCGGTGCATGCGCCTCCCATGCCATGTGGGCACTCCGCTGCTCCCTACCTCCGCCAGCAGCAGGCGCGTGTCAGACCCGCCCTCCGCGTTCGGCGCGCAGTCTCCCAGCAGCACCACCCGCTTGCCCCTGAGATCTCCATCCCTCGCCTGCGCATGCCCCAGCAGAGGCAGGCTGACAAAGCGAGAAGCCCGGCTGCGCTGGCGTGCCTCCGCCGCCGCCTGCTCTCTCGCTTCCTGCTTGGCAGCGGCAGCAGTAGCGTCCAGGTGCGATTGGTTGGGTGGTATTGTTGGGGCTGCGGGTAGGCTGGTGTGCGCTCGTGGTATGTTGCGTGCACACCAAGAACAGGCCCGGTACATGCTCGACCATGGTGGTTAATGCCACTGCACAGCGTGGGTGTGTTGATGGAGGAGTGTGTCCTGTGGCTCTGGCACATGCCCACTGAACCACAAACAAGTGGCCACAAAACAACACGGCACGCGCAACACACTGCACTTGCTGCGCAGGAGCACACCTCGTAGGCCGCCAGCGACGCGCCGAGGGCGCCGGCCACCCCAGCGTATGCAAGTATGCGGATGGCCGCCTGGTGGTTTGCGCCCCTGCCGGTCATCAGCGTTGCCGCTCGCGCCTTGGGGTCCGCTCCGACCGCTGCCACAACAGAGCAGTGCACCCGCAGCGGGAAAGGGGGGGGGGGCAAGGGGGCGAAAGGGGGCCACACAGGTGTCACACGCAGCGCCAAGCGGAGGGGTCTCAGGTGCAGGTGTTCAGGCAGTGGCCCTCCCTCCGGGCCCGCCACGTTACCGCAGGCACTGCACCCCGCTCTGCGCGCACACATGTGGTGCACCGCTAGCCAACACAGCAGGACAGCTCTGCCCTGCTGGGGGTGGGTGCAAGGCAGGGACGCTGCAGGCGCGGCACCGGCAGCCACTGCAGCACTGACCGTTGTCCACAGCCGCCCACGCCGTCTTTGACTCGGGCGTGAACTTGACGCCGGCGGCGGCGGAGGTAGCGGGAGGCTTGTAGGATGCTGGCAGGGTGAGTCCCGCCGCCGCGGCGCCGCAGGCGTCCGCTATCGCTGCGGCAAGGCCTGAGCTCATGGCTTGCAGTGGCACATCAGCGCCTGAAGGGAGGGTGGAACAGTGGCGTTCAAGTGCTTTGAAAGGTGAAGATGGTGAGGGGGAGGAGGACGGCGGCGGGTGCATGCGTGAGTGTGTTTTTTTTGCTTGCGGCGGCAGTTGAGCGGCGCCTTGGGAGGCCCAAGGTGCACCAGTGGAGGCACCTTGTAAGAGTCCACATGGCTCTACAGCAGTAATGTGGATCAAGCAGGGGTACGTGGTATGGTAGCATCTCCACACCACACACGACCGTGGGGCAGCTGGTTCCTGCAGGCTTGCAATCACGACAGCCAGCCCACCTGCTCCAACAGCCCACGAGCGGCACTGCCAACAGCACAGGCATAACACTTGCGCTCGGCACACCTTGACCGCTAGCACCCTCCGCTCGTGCCCGTACTGCCAACTCGCAACAACAGGGAGCTTGGCCCTGAGTCTAACCTTCGGGATCGCAGTCCGGAACCAGTTCCGAGGCAGCACGCAGCCTGCGCCACCGCGCCAGCAGGGCCGTGTGCGCAGCGGCAATGGGGTGCAGTGGTGGCGGCGGCGCGGCGGGGCTTTCTTCTGCCGCTTGCTTGTCGCCGTCGTCGCCATCGTTTTCGTCATCATCATCTCCTTCGTCTTGGCTTTGGTCGTGGACGGATGCTTCGGCGGCGGCGGCAGCGGCAGCGGCGGAGGCTGGAGTGGAGGGCTGTAGGAGAGGTAGGGTAGAGGGAGGGGACAGCGGGGCATGAGGTGTGGTGTGTGGCACTGAGACTGGTTTTTTGAAGCAGGGTGTTTATTGTGGTAGCAAAAATGTCTGAGTTCAGGCATCAGCTATGTCACTGTTCATGCGTGAGTGCATGAATTGGCCCCCGCACCACGGCACAAAATTCTTGTGCCACAAGACAAAAATGAAACGTGCGAGTTCAGACCTTACACAATTCATGCATGAATTCATGAACTCATGAGGCGCCGGCATGCTCCAGGCTGCGACGGTTCGGTTACCGCACTACTTCATCAAGCCCGGTAGAAGGGATGTAGGTCAATGCACGCTAACATCAGGTGTGTTGTCAGGTATGTTGTTTCTGCTCGTGTGGGAGGTGAATAGCAGCATCTTGGTTGCATCGACCTAAATCTGCGACACATTTTAAGGTGTGAATCGTTGCCACCTACTACATACTTCGAAGTAGTACCCGGTATGTTACTTCTACAGTTGCACCAATGCGATTGCCTGCTACTGTGCTGAGCTCACCAGTCCGCCGATACTATGCGACGTGCTGCACTCACTGCGCCATGGAAATTTGGACAGGTACAAGCGCGACAAGCGCACCGTCACTGCGGCTCACCAACAACTTAACACTTCTCAGCAGCACAGTTGTTGACCAGCAATGTGTTGATTCTCCCCACCTCGAGTGTAGGCGGCGGCGGCGGCGCCGGCACCCACTGCAGCAGCGCATCAATCTCGCCCCTGACACCATCTATGGCGCCATCCCACTCCTCCGCTTTCAAGTCAGCCAGCATGGCCGCAACACCCTCCAACGGCAGCTCGCAGTCAGCCTCCACCTCCACACCCTCCTCTTCCCCAGCGCCCGCCGCAGCGGCCGCTAATGCTTCCATGGCCGCGGCAGCCGCCCCCTCACTCCCAGACACAGTGTTCGTCACAGCCCCACCCTCGGGCGAAGCTCCGTCGGGAGCAGCAGCACTGCCACTGCCGTCGTCACTTGCGTCTGCCACCGGGGCTGCAGCCGCTTCCACCGCCTCTGCTCCTGCATCAATGCCAGTCTCTGGTGAGTTGTCAGCGGCAGGGGTGGGGGGGGTGGCAGTGGTGGAAATGGCGGCAGCGGCTGCCGCCGCCGCGCGGGCATCGCGCACGAGCGCCACAAAGGCATCGTACAGACGGGGCGTGAAGAAGGGGGCGGCGGAGGGGTTGGCAGAGGCGAGGCGGGCCCTTTGACTTGTGCGTGCCGTGCGCTGGCGGGGGGGGGTCTTGACTGTTGCCACCACCTCGCGCACCAGCTCCTCGACCTGAAGGGGCACATGAAAAGGAGGGTCGGGGAGGGGGGGGTGCATTATTGGTTGGAGGTGGTGGTGTGAGCATGTAGCGGCAAGAGCAGTGACAGCTGATGGCACTATGGCCCTTTGTGCCACAAGCGCGTGTTGTCACAGACCCAGCTGCGCAGCGCTTCACGCCTCTGGCAGGCCCTTACCCTTGCAATCATCAGGCAACAGGTGGTGTACGAGGTCACGGTAGCTGCAGCACGGCAGGTAACCACACAGGGGCGCCCCCAGCCTCTTCCGCCACGAACCCTCCCCTAGGGATCAGTGGTCTCAAACACCGTTATAAATACTTCAGAAGTATTCACAGGACCACTCCACGACAGGCATTGGGGGTTGTCCCACTTGTTCAAGGATGCCGAGCGACTTAGTAGCTCACGCGGTGTGCGTATGCAAAGCATCAGGCAAATGCCTACCTTTGCGACCATGATGCCCCGCTGCACACGCTCTGCCAGAGCGGTGCGTCGGTGCGGCAAAACATCCTCGGTGTGAGCCGCCCCTCGAAGGAAGACATCCAGGTAAGGGGAGGGCTGGGAAGCTGCCTGCGCGGCAGCCTGTGCTGCTGCGTTGCTGCCGCCATCATCCATCTGATTGCTCCTGCGAGGCAGGCGAATGGTGGCAGCATGGGGGTGGCGTTTGTGTGAGCCATTGCACAGTACTAGAGGTGGTGTGTTGACACTGTTGTTCAAAAAGGATGCCTGGGACAGCTAAGGTTGGTGTTTGTGTCCAAGTCGCTTGACAACCAACATCACAGGTGGTCCAGACGCCTCGAGCCCTGACAAAGTTGCCGGTGTGCAGTTTGTAACTCGTCAGCCCGGTCCAGTGGTGCAGGAGACAGTTAAAGGTGATGGAGTGGCCATGTTTGGACTAACCAGGCACTGCCAGGCTGCGCAGACCCACTTCAGCAGCAGATACAGCACTGCGAGGCCCTGTCATCGCTGTGGTTCAGTGCTGGTAAAATAGTTACCACGAAGTATGTTCACCGCGCCCCTGCGCCCACCCTTGATGCGTACAACCACATGCCGCTGCTGAGCGCAGCCCACCTGCCCGCCTAGGCTATTCGCGGCTCGAACCGCGGCGCACATGACCTCGTGTCTCTCGACTATGACACAAACTTCAACACCAAACTTCAACACAAAACTTGAACATTCTCACCTGACCCGGCGCACGGGCGACCTGGGGCTGGCGGCCCTGGCCGCGGCACGCGCCAGCTGTGCCTGCTGCAGCACCGGGTCCACAACTGTGAGCTCGCCACGTGGCACCGTCTCCAGGCGCCAAGTGTCAGCGTACAGGCCCGGGCGGTCGCTCGAGAACGTGAAGTGCGTGTCCTGGGTCTCGCCCGGCAGGATGGTCCTGAAGTTGAAGTTGGTATTGAGAAGTTGAGGTTGGCATGAGAGTTGGTGAGCTTGAAGTTTAGGCATGAACACGGGCACATTGCACACACCACACACCGCATCCCCGCTGCAGCATCAGCTTGGAAGTGGCATTCGAAGCGGGCTGCCGCTGCTACGGCAGTGAAACTCCAACGTGGCGAGGGGTCAGCGCTGCCTTCTGCAGGGCAAGCGGTGCAACCACGCGGGCTCACAGCAGCATGTGTGGTATGCTACCATGCCTGCGCCACACTTGCCCTCACAAGCATGCTAACACATCCCGCAACACCAACAACCAACCAACCCCCACCCAACACAACCCCGCCCTCCACCCCCACACACAACCTCCACCGCTGCACCACTGCCACAGCACAGTTGAGGTTTGCGCTCACCGCCTGGCCGTACTGCAGTTGAAGTAGGGATCTGGCGCAACCGCAGGGGGCTTGTAAACCCCCTCCTCCCCCGGCGCCCCGCCCCCGCTGCCGCTGCCGCCCCGCAGCCGGCTCCAAGTGTAGAAGATGGCGGTGCTGCCTGTGTTGCGCAGCCGCAGCGTGTAGACTGCGGGGGGGCCGCCCACACGTGCCTCCAGCAGGCTGTATCGCGGCCCCTGGACCTGCTCTCAGAAGAAGGGGCGAAAGGGCGTTTCGCATATGCTCAGAGTTCTTGCGAGCACGTAGGGGACACTAGCGGGCAGCAGCTCGCTTTCTGCGGGAGCCAGCGAGCTGCAGCTAGCACGCGCGGCTGCTAGGCTGGGCCAGCAGAAGCGATATGCGGACCCTGGACCTGCGCAGCAGAAGGGGGGGAAATACCTCACAATGACACCAGAAGGCGCAAAAATACTGCAAAGTATGACACCAGGTGCAAGTCCACAGGGAGTGTAAGCGTGCGTGTGTTGGGTTGGAGAGGGTACCACCGCCTTGTGGCATGGCGTGAGATGTGGCAGTGTGATGTTGAAGTTGGGTGTTAAGCTGGGTGTTGGAGTTGCAGGCTACCCACGATACTATACCGCGACCCTCCACAACGCCACACCCCACCCAGGCTACAAACGAACACACATGTACGCCTCAGTTCTACCTACCCGCCCCCCACACTCTGACCCCCCCATCATTGCCTCACCTCAACAGCGGGCCCCTGGCGGGCCTCCCCCTCCTCCGCTCCCGTGACCACATGCAGCCCAGCTGCAGCCGCCGCATGCCCACTGCCCCTCCTGGCCGCCCCCGCCGCCGCCGCCGCGGCTGCAGAGCCGGCGCCCCCGCCGGTGCTGTCTGCTAGCTCCATGGCTTGATAGTAGGCAAGGCTGGAGACTTCCGCCCAGGCCAGTAGGGGCACGCCGCGCACCAGGAGTGGCTGCGTTTCGTCCGCTCGCAGCTCTCTAGGCGGGTGCGCTGGCAGCAGCAGCATTTATATATATGGATGGGGGGGGGGGTACAAGGGATTTCATGTGGGGTGGAGGTGTGGCAGGGAGAGGAAGGGAGAGGGGGGGGGGGGGGGGGGGGGGGGGGGGGGGGGGGGGTGAGTGTGCATGCGGCTAGTACTGGGGGTGGGTGCCCCATGGTGTGCGGGGGTGTAGAGGACACATAGCGGGGGGCATCACCCACAAGTCGGTGCTCAGAAGCTGCAGGGCAAATGGCTGCAGCCTTGTGTGCGGAAGTGCTTAAGTCTGGCAGCGCACCACATGCCCGCGTGTTGATTATGGGAGCGTGCTTGATACGATGCAATACGCACACACCCTTGAGCGCTTAGTCCGGCGTGCGCAAACCAAGCATGCTGACACAGTGCAATGCGTTCAGCCCCCCTGCCTTTCTACACTGCATGTGCGTGCACCGCATGTCAGAAGCTAGTAGTGTGGCGATTGGCCCTCAAGTGTGCGCCACACCATGTGCGCACCACCCGTGCCTGTGGCGCACAACCTCAAATATGAAGTGACCACAACTTCAAATTTGAAGTTAACATGTGTGCTCACTCACCCAGCATGTTGATGTTCCCGGCTAGCTGCTTTCGGCGGCGCTTGAGTGGCTCCTGCGCACCACCACACAGCAGAGCGCCACCGGTGAGGAGCAATAAAACACTTGTGTGCTGAGCAAAACGTCATTAGCGCTCGCATGAGCCACTGAGGCGCCTGCAGGTTCCGGTGTGAGCCGCATTGCTGCGCAGCAGGTGACTGCGTACTGTAACCCTTGAAAGTTGCGCTAGACTGTACAAACGCGAGCTGCGGGCACGACAAACGCGGCTTGACATTGTGCACGTCTTCAAGTTTTACACGTACCGTACTTTGGCGAAGCGCATGCGCTGGGGATATGAATACATTACTTTTTTTGAAGTATGTACACATACCCCCAATTATGTGTACATTTGCAGCATACCTTGTATAAATACTAGTAGTACATGAAGTACATATTCCATGCGTGTTACATACATGAGCGCCTCTACTCATGACTCACCGAGTCCCTCCAGGTGCGGTGGCGAGTAGAGTCGGGCATGCGCGATGCAGGGCGCCGCACCGTCTGCAGTGCTCAGCAGACAAACAGTTCAGCAGTGGGACAGTGCTCAGCAGCCAAACAGTCCAGCAGTGGGACACATTGCTCAGCAGACAAGCAGTCCAGCAGTGGGACAATGCTCAGCACCAGCATCATCATCATCAGCAGTGGCAGCAGCAGTAGCGACAGCCGCCAGAGTCTACTGTATTCCCGGTCATCGTGCTACGCACTATGTTTACACAGGCACACAAACCTCGGGCGTCCAAAGCAGGGAAGCCAGCGCCATTAGCACACAAGCGAGCGCACTGCAGGGGGATGACAGTGTTGTGTCTTGTCCCCCCGCGCCTGAGCCCCGCAATCAGGCTCACAGCTCTGGCAGCATCAGCACTGAGGTATTGGCGGAACGCTGCAAACGCGCATGGGAATAGGGCACTGAACACTCTGTGCCATGGGGTACTTGCCATGGAACTGGTAAGCGCGCGCAAACAATCTTTTTTATCCTGTCGGTTTACAAGATGGGGTGGTCAAACAGTGCTGCGGCAATGCTGGTGTCGCAACAGACGTTACACTTGGAGGTGATATGCACTGAATATGCGCTGGCTTGTCGACATACATGGAGGCTACATTTGTGTGCGCGTGTGGTGTACATGGGTCGCAGATTTTTCTTTTGGCTCTTGCACATACGTCACAGAAGGTTTTGTAGACAAAAAACTGGGGTGTGAAAACTACGGAGTCTTGCAACCCTAGCCGCAATGCCCGGGTCGAACCTTGATGTGCACTTGCTCGTCCCGGATGTTGCAGGCGAGGCCACTGAAGAGGTTGCCAACGGCGGTTGAGCGTTCACCCACGTCCCGCAGGCTCATCTCCCAGAAGGCCTCGCCAGGAAATCTGCTCAGCACCAAGGAGGTCACAGGAAATACACCTTTGAGTGTGCTAGGCACTGAGAGCAGTGGCAGTGCTCCTATTGCTGCTCCTCTTACCCCGTTGCATTCATACGTTTGTACTACAAAGTATGTTGCAATACTACTTCGAGGTAGGTGGTCAGATATGAATACAAGGAGCACCTAGAGGTGTAGGTACTCACCGCCTCTGACGCGGCACACAAGTACACTCAAACAAAAAAAAAAATTGGAGCAAGCTGTGGCCTAAGCGGTGGCGCACAGTGCACCAGCCTGCAAGCTGCCGCCGCTCCCTACTGCTGCTACAATGATCCGCTCACAACCATGAGGCAGACAGGAGTGCGCAGACAGGTGCAGCACCACCACCGCTCTCCTCTCCCGAGCAGGAGCAAATATGTCCGAATTGCTCAGGCACTCGGGTGTAGTGCTGAAATACCCGTGACTATGCAAGTGCCGCACTCTGCGACCGGTTCCTATGCAAACACCTGAAGATTCGCTAAAATCAGCTCTCGCGGCATGTGGTAGCCGCAGCAGCAACTCATCACTTGGCGCATGGCAGCAGCAGCAGCGGCGGCAACTCACTTGATGTAGGAGGGTGTGGCGGTCTGCAGGAGCTGGTATGCCTCACTCCTCTCCCTGTAGTCATCAGCCGTTGACATCACCAGGGCCTCCGGTGGCTTGCCCACTGCGTCGCCTACAAGTGCCTGCGCTCAGGTAGTGTCGGCCCCACAGGGGAAAAAGCGCATGCGGGAGGTGCCAGAGGGGAAGTGTGTGAGACAACTGTGCATGCATGTTTGGATGGTCGACAGGACTCAAAATCCGGCTGTCATACAGTGCCGCATAGCACCGCGCATGTGCATGTGCTTTGGTGTTAGGCCTGCAAACTGGTAACTAGTGTATCACAAGCTTGGCCGCAGGACCGCCCTACAGGTGGTTGCTGAGTGCCCCTCCAAGCCGCTGGTGGTGCATGTCAGGTGAGGGCACACGAGCCGCAACTCCTGCAAGTCCCCCTGCGTTTGTTGCTGCCGGCCTCAGGTGTCAACCCACATACACAGCTGCCTGCCTGGTGTATACCTGGCTTGTGCCACTATCAGGTGCACAGCGTACAAGGTCCGTGTAACATGTGCTTAGGGCCTCTACCTGCAACAAGAAAACAAATCATTTAATCGAAGCCTTGGGTGCGAACGCCCCCTCCCAGCTGCAGCAGAAGTGTGCAGCTCGCTACATGCTACCTGTGACTTACCTAGTACTCCGAATTTGCGAGTTCCCCTTTCAAGTACAACAGTAGTACAGTGTACTACTGTAGTGCAATGTATGTACACATGCTACTTCAAATGACCATACAAATATACAATAATGGTACTTCTCTTCAAAAGTAGATTGGCGGTGTATCTGTGTGCGCACATCTTGCAACGACTTGCACCTGTGCAGCCTACGTCATGCGCGCCGCCACTGCCGCAGAGCATGTGCATCTCCCTTTGCCAGTGACCCATGAGCATACCCAGTGCTGCAATGGCAACGCTGCACATGCTGGCACCTGAACACAAAAACAATGCCATAGGCTGAACGACTGTTGCGAGCGCTCCAGCGCTCATGTTAGCACCAACAACTTCTGCTGTAGACCGACGTCCAGAGCAAGGACAGTGCTACCTCTGGCTACCAGCGGAGTCACGCGCCTATGCCTTCAGCAGCTGAAATAGCCTATGTTGTCGGGCACACAACTTACCGTCTCAACCCGAGGTGGTCGCCCTGGCGGAAACTTTTTGTTTCTTTGAAAAGGAGCCACTCAAACAACCACACAAGAAGTGTACCCTAGCAGTTACTATACCTGACAGCATTTATGGAACAATGTGGGCGCAAGTTATTTTGTGACGTACTCAGTGAAGTACTACTGTACTACTGTCGTATAACAGTTTGTGCCCCGGGCGGCTGCTTCAGGTTAAGCCAGCGAATGTCCCTCGAATGCGAGCAGCACACGCGTACCTTGACAGTCTCCCACGTGCGCCCCTGCTGCTTCCACCGCTGCAGCACTCGTGCCTCTCTCTGCAAGCGCAGCCTCTCCACTGGCCCCAGCCGAGACAGCGCCACGGTGCCATCCTCCCGCACTTGCTCCACCTCCTGTTGGCAACAGAAACATCGATATCAACAGCAACAGCAACAGCGGCAGCAACAGCAACAGCAACAGGTATTGGCCACAGCAACAGGTGTTGGCAACAGCAACCGGTGTTGGCGACAGCAACAGGTGTTGGCAACAGCGACAGGTATTGGCAACAGCAAAAAGTGTTGGAGGTATTGGCAACAGCAAAAAGTGTTGGCAACAGCAAAGGTGTGTAAAGAGGAGTGTCGCAAGTGGTGGGCTGACAGCATGTGCCTCAAGTGTGCGCAGTGACAAGCACGCTGCAGCATGTTAGCGGCTGTTATGTTCGTTACGTCAACCATGACAGATCATGCTGCACTGTCGTGTCATGCGCGTTGTGTAGACGAGCTGAGCATGCATAATACTTCTAAGTACACACACTTTCCCAGCCCTGTAGTAGGCACGCCAGCGGAGCCAGTGTACCACACACCTGCCTTTAGCTACCGTTGGAGGCATCCAATGTGCGCCCCGCAAAATGCAGCCTGACACGTTAACCCAGCGCGGCGCTGCAGTGGCCGCAGACAATATTCCTACTGGCTGTGCAGCCTCAATGGGTTGCCCACGCTCATGGAATGCTGCTAACAATGACAAAAAAGCACCTCACACTAGGTTGTGTACTTAGGCCCTTTTTCATAGCGACCCCAAAACGCGCCCCAGATAACTGGTTTCTGTAGGATATCGGCGACAATTTCCACAGGCGGCCAACAACTGAAAACGACAAACGGGTGCAGGCACCAGGGAGCGCGCAGCCAAACCACTGCCGCCACACACTCTGCGCGAGTAGGGCTACTGTTGATGCTGGCCAGGCACCCGCTGCCACCAACGAGCCTCACGGCCGCCGCGGCTGGCCTTGGAGCCCTTTTGCACAGTTATTGGCCACGGTTTTCGGCCACCGACAACTGTCTCGAAAGGAAAACGGGTCGTGCTGCCGCTACACGCAACCGCTGCGGGTGGTTCGCAGCGCGGCAGGCATGTCAACAGCAGCGGAAGCCCCTGTAGGGGCACGCCCGCCTGCAGGCGTGTGTGTGCAGAGTTAGCTTGGGTTACTGGCGGCTTTGAGGCCACCGATAACTGTGCTCTGAGCACTGCTCTCGTTTCCAGCCCACTGCGGCCCACTTGAAAGAGTAACTGGCGCTCTGGCGCGAAGGGGCGTTAGTTATCGGCCAAGCGCGTTTTTGGGTCGCTATGAAAAACTGCCTTATCCTTTACAAACCTGAGTTTTTTTAATGCTGTTGTTGATCCTCAGCCCCATTTTAAATGCTATCAGCATGTCAACCAACTACTGCAGTAGTACTACTAGTAGTATTTACTTCTAGAAGTAAGTAGTTTGAATAAACCTGTATAGGTGACAAACGCTGCGCATGTAAGCACGCAAGAGCTGACAAGGCACACATGTGGCAGCACACATGCCGGCATGGCAGAGCATCAGCCACAGTGCACACGGACATATATCCCGCAACAGCAGTGGGCGTGCACGCGTCGCAGTGACCACGATGGCTTGTCGTGCCAACAGCTGAACAGCCTGAAGGTCAGTGCATGCAGTTTAGAGCCATCGTCTGTCCCTCACAAACAATCCAGGCCGTATGGCGAGCGGAGTACACTGACGAGGCAGCTGCCACGCCAGCCACGGCAGCAAAGTACGCTCCCACCACAGCGATGGCACTTCCGTGTCTCTCCACCCACGCCATGGCTCGGCCCAGGCATGCGCCAGGACCCATGCTACCGCGGTACCCACAGGTACAGTTGCTGTGCGCACAAAGGGCAACAGGAGCGGCAGCGGCAATACATCAGTGCTGTCACCAAATGGGGTGGGTGCCAGCAAATGCGGGTGTCATGTGTAACAGTGCCACCACAGGTCCGTGTTCAATACCCAGGCTAGCACAGCCCAGCAGGAGAGGTGCCGCAGCTGTCACAGCACCATCAGTGCCAGCCCTGGCCTGCCTCTGGCAGCCTGCCCCTGTGCTGTGCCTACGTGCCTCAAATGCACACCTCCTGCATTGGAACAGCACTGCTCACCCACACCGAAAAAAGCGACAGTTTCACAGGCAGCTGTCACAAAGAACGAAAGGTACCGGCACCTGCGACACGCCGCACGGCCTTACCGGGTGCCAATGGTAGCAGCTACCCTGTGGTCTACCCTATGGCGCCCCTGGCGCCTCTGCAAACCCCCTCAACTGCCCCTGCCACTGCTCTGTGTGCCCCACAGTGCCCCCCTGGCTTTCACCCAACCGTGTCATGCCCTACAGGCAGTCCGCAGCCGTACCGCGGCCGCCCCACACTGCAACGCGTGACGCGTGACGCCCGCCACTGCCATGCCTGCTGCTCACCTGGGCACACGCTCTCAACCCCTCCCCTGCTGCTGCTTGCCCCCGACGGAGGTGGTTGTGGCCTCACTGAGACGCCTGCCTGCTCTGAGGTACTGCGGCTTTCGTGCTCACTTTTAGGTCAGCAACCCCCAAAAAATTGGTGCCGTTTTTGAACCGACCGTGTCGCGAAAAAGTGAACAATTGTTCAACACACAGTTGCCAGACAGCGAGGACAGCAGCGCGGCGGCGACGATGTACAGGCTATGCCGGGTGGGCGTGGCAGCGAGGCGTGTGCAGCTCAGCTTGCCTGGTGTAGCGAGCCCTCCAGCTTCACTCTGCCCGCGAGCTGGCCCATCCTGAGATGATGCCTTCAACACGCTGCGTGACGCAGCGGTGCTAAGAGCAGCATGGTTAGGAGCGCGCTGCTGTTCCACTCCGCCACCGCCACGCCTCCAGCCCGACCATGCAGCCTCCAGCCGCCACGGTGACGCGTCCTCTCCTCAAGCGCCTCACCATCTCCAAGATGTTGCTGGTGGTGGTGGTTCAACAGCGTAACAACAAGGGACTGCGGGCCGCGTTGCTGCTGATGCTGCCGCGATTCTGGACACCCGCACCGGCAGACCTTGGACGCTGGCACGGTCCGCCGCCGTCGCCATCGCCTGACCAGCATACGTAGAGCGCGTACAGCTTGTGCAGTGCACCGCAGGGATCTTAAAAAGACCGTAGAGCTGCTGTCCACGGGGGAGAGGGAGTGGACACGAGAACGGCTGTTGTCACGTGCTCAACACGTTTGCGCGGCTGCCTCTCGGGGCGCCGCCACGGTGGCGAGGCGTGCACCGGGAGGGGGGGAGTGGACTTGGCGAGCAGCTACCTCAAGCTTTCCTCTCTGCGGCGGTGCGCTTCGCTTGGCATCGGCGCTGTAGCGGCGCGAGAGGTGTCGCGCGCGAAAACGCACGTGAGTGTGGTGCGATGCCCCCAGGCGCCCAGCCCCAGTGCGCTTTGCCGTTGACTGCACGCGTTGCTAGCCTGTGTGGCCTGCACCTGGGGCGGTGGTGCTGGCTACGCTCGCTGGCAGAGTAGCAGCTTTGCAGGGCTGATTTTGCGGGCTGTTGACGTGCGGCAGCGCGCCTGCGCATTTCACACTTTGTGTACGTGGGCTCTCGAGGCTTGGTGCTCAGCGCGTGCAGAACTTTGCACTGCTTGCAGGCGTGCCACACCAATGCTGGTGCCAACAGCGCTGACGACACATAGCAGAGCATCGAGAAGGCTGCAGCGTAAACTGGCTGCAGCAGCAGCATGGCTTGTTTGAACAACACTCACTCAGTTGCAGTCCTTCCACAGCTGTGGTCTGTTTGGCTTGACTGGCAAACTCATAGAGCAGCGTGCATGTACCAAAGCATCAATGGCATCGTTTAAAGTGCGAAAAACAGAGACCCCAAGCAGGAAAGTCAAAGCACGTGAGTAGTGTAAAGTTGCAACTACACTGAATAGAAGATGGAGGACACCACTAGCCACACAGCTGACGGCGCAGGTGCTCAGGGGCCTTGGCAGGCCAGCAGTGACGATGGCAGCGCGCTGCTGGCTTGTGCGCAGCTTCCATTTCGGATGAATTGGCGTGAAATTTGTGCACCTTTCTGCTGGTTGCGCTCAGTGTTGCGACCTCGCACACCATGACAACAAGTTCCTAGTCGGCAACACACGCGGCAGCAGGCCGCCGATGGTAGCTCTCACTAACCAGCTGCATTGCGGTGACAGGCGGCTGGAACAGCCGTGCACCTGATGGCATACCGCACATACGGCCCTATGCACGGGGCGGGGTTGTGGCGGGCATGTTTTGAAGCCCTGCAAAACTAAAAACGGTTCCAGAAACCCAACGCACGCACATAATCTCCGACACATTGGTTGATGGTGGCGATGATTCGGTGCCTCGCGCCATGGCTATCGTGGCAGCACACACCTTCCTGCATTGTGTGCGCACCTGGGACCATGCCTTGCGGCATGCAGCAGGCGCCGCAGTGCTGTGCGACCGCCGCACATGTTCATCTTCTTGGTATTCAGCTGCCTTCATCCCCCAAAGGTGCATGTGCAATTCTGCCGCGGCCGTCCATTTTGAACTCACAGCAAGGGCAGCATTGCAGCCACGTACACTGACACTCTGTGTGCACATTACGGTGTGTTGCGTGGTAGGTACATTGAGTTGCACTCGTGGTCGTGCGACGGGCACAGGCACATTTGTCGCCAGCACGTGGCGGACAACCGGCCCCATGTGGCCCACAGACAACACGCATGGGTGCGCGCTGTCAGCAACACCAAGTGCAGCAGGGGCTTGCCTGCTCGCATTTGCCGCACACACCACCACACACAGGGGAGCCACCACCGGACCACACCGAGAGGCGCGCGAGGCGTCCGAGTGGGCAGGCCGGCCCACCATAGGATATGCCGCTGTCTGGAGTCCCTACCTCAAGTGCAGCCGGCATGTCGGGCCCTGAGCGGCCATCAGACTACAATGTAGAGTTCGTCCTGCCAGGGTAGGTTGTCTGCCAAGGCGTCAGACACCCTGAGGGCAGCACGCTCACCTATCCTACGCATGCACTTGCCCCCCCAGCCCCTGGCGCTGCCAAGTTCACAAGCAAGTGCTTCAGACACCGCCATAGGGGGAGCAGTGGATAGCACTATCCGGTAGTGTCGCATGGTGTGTGTTTACAAGCAACGGTGAGGACTCGTGCGCTGAGTCTTGGCGCCCGCCTGACACCGCGCATGCCGTGTGTGTTGTCCAAAGTTAGAAGTAACCTACAGGAGAAGCCGCACTGGTGTGTGCAGTGCACTGTGCTTACTACTTGGCCCCTTGTTGTCAGCCTTGTTGCAAGGCGCTGAGGTTGTCAGTGTGCTGCTGTCATTGGCATCACTGTGGCGGCATAGGCTTGGCCTGGTCTTGGCCTACCTACGGCTCAGCACACAGTATGAACGTACACCTGCAAGCCTGCTCGGCGTACCGGTAGCTGGGAGCAGAATGACCCCTGCCACCTCTGGAACCTAGCATGTGAAAATACCGAGCTACAGGTACGCAGCTGGTGGCGTGTTGCAGAAGCCGGTGCACCTTGTGGATGGCGTGGTGCGGGTTGAGCTGTCTGCGCACGAGGCGGGGCTGCATTGCGGTATCTATGGCAGGATGCACAGGGAGGGGGGGGGGCAAATGCTATATGCCCTGTGCAGCATGGCCAGGCATAGGAGGCTGCGCCAGCAGGTGGCGAAGGCAGCAAGGTGGCGCAAAGCGGAAATGTCATCGGGTTCACCGAGTCGTTGATCATTGTACAACAGCCATGTGCCAAGTTACCTGTGAGGCAGGGGCTCCACTTGTGCACAACACGCGTGCCCAATGGCAAGCGTTTTAGTGCTATATACTTCGGAACTAAATTGTGCTTTCGGTACGCTGGGTCTCAGGACTGCCCAAGCCCCTCACACCAATGAAGACACGGGTGGGTTGGTATAAGTGCCATCATGTTCCGGTTGGTCTATGGATGAAATGTTATGATTTAATAAAAAATCAGATTGATTGGGTGCCTACAGTAGCGTACCCCCCATAGTGCGTTGCGTGGCCAGCTATAGCAACTCCTGGGGACATTATGTGTCGTTGTTTGAGTGGCTCCCAGATGAACCTACGCCCTCCCTCGCATTTATTTTGAACCTCCGCAAGTTTCTGCCGGGGCGACTTCTTTGGAACAAAACGGCTGTTGATGCTGCGCTAGCACCAGCTGCAGCAGAAAACGTCCCAGCAGCAGAATCATGCAACAGTTCAACTATGCTGGCACTTGCTGTGGTACATGGCTGCAGTGCTTGTTGACGAGCCCCAGGAAAGTGACTACAAATGCTCCAACCTATCCACCCATTCAACATCAGGTGTCACTGTTGCATGCTGCTAAAATGCACCACCTACTTTTGCCAAGCTGGTAGACCTGCAACTGTTGCGGGTACGTTACTCAAATGGCCGCAAGTGCAAAGCATGACATGTGTGTGCACGTGCACTTGAGACTAAGCAGAAATAGTGTCCCCATGACATGACAAATTAGGTAGCTGTTCCGGGTGGTGTGACCGCTGTCCGCTGAGCAAGCACACGCATATGCCGAGTGTGCGCTCGCTACACAACACAGCGTCGGTCACTCACTCTACACAACACAGCGTCGCTCACTCACTCCTCCCACACGCCCGGGCCAGCCCTGCCAAGTGGGACACACCCACAAGGGAGAGACAGCCACTACGGCCCCGAGCTGTGCCACACATCCACCTTGCGTCAAGGTATTACCGGCAAAACTCGTTTTTGTCTGTGTTATGGTATTGGCGTTGTGCGTAGGCCGGTCATGATGCTAGAAGGATGTGGCTGTGTACAGCACACAAGTGCT